>BQNB010077033.1:7269-28145 GCA_026074375.1 Tanacetum coccineum
ATTTCTAGAATTACACCCAAAAAGACTTTATATGTTATGTGATTAACTAACTACACAGCTTAGTTAACCCCCGTATAAACCCTTTTGTTTACTCTTATTTTTAGAGTAAGATGCCTCTAGAAAAACCAATAGGCCAATCCTTTCGGATAACACCAACTATTTATTTTGTTACACCTTTACACCTTAGCCTACCTTGTTAGATTAAGTCCATTTATCAGTTGTTAGTTTCTTAAAGTGTAAAGTATGTATTTCCCGAATCTTTGGTACGGTTGGGAAGAAATTTGCACATTGCAAATGGGAATGTATAAAGTAGTCAAAACTCATGTATTTTTACTAACAACACAATTATTAGTACATCCGAAGAATGAAGAATTGCCGAAGGAATTATCCGGAGTTATTATGATCATGAAGATGGTGAAATTACACCGAGTTTCGTAGTATAGTATAGTAAAAAAAATTCGAAAAAATTAGAAAAATCGCAACAAAAAAAGAGAAGGAAAGTTTGGAAGATAATCGCAAGAGCTTAGACCGAAGGAATTATATGAAGGATCGATTATTCATTGATACATCTTAAAAATCAACGATGTAGAGTATTGTATAAAGTGATAGATATCACCACTTGTCTTGTAAAAGTTTGTAAAGTATAGGATGATTAGGAAGTTGACCGTTACGGGAACACCAACTTAGGTTGTTGTTTATGATCAATGATCAAGACGTATGTAAATAGTTGTTTCTTAATCATGGCAACGGTCGAGAAAAAGTATCTAGCAACTTATATCTTCGACCTAGTCTATTTGTTTCGTAATTTTTGTTTAACAACAACTTATTTCCCTTTCCTAATCATTAACCATGGGTTTTACGCGAATGAGGATGTGTACGAGCATGTATGTCTATTCCGTCGTTATGTTACCACATAAATTAGTTGAGTGATTTGAGTGTTTTCATCTTCCTATTTTGTGAGGTGTTTGGTTGTGTATAGGTCAAATAAATGCTTAAACGGAAAAATCCTTAAGAATACATTTTCATAAACTTCTAAAGGCTACTTGAGGACAAGTAGGATTCAAGTGGGGTGATATTTGATGACATCCAATAATGTCTATTTTATAGCATCATTTATCCCATGTATTTAAGAATTGCAGTAATTATGAAGTACTTGGTGAAAGTTAACTAAAAGCCACGCATTCTGGAGCTTAAACGAAGATATTTTAAAAATTACTGTTCTGACATCCAATACGCCGTATCCATTAAGGGAGATACCGCGTATCTGTGCCTGCACTCACCAAAGACCACGATGGAAACAGGAAAGACCAATACGCCGTATTCAAGCTATATGGAAATAAAATATTCTGGAAGATATCAAACGTGGTCCCTACTCCAAGAAACCCCCGATACGCCGTATCCAAGACTTTGGATACGCCGTATCGACCATATTCCAGACCCTATAAATAGAAAACTCAAAAACGAGTTTTAAGTGTGCTAAATCATATTCTCGATACCTAAACCATAAAAGTCGATTTTCAGAGGAGAAAAAGAGCAGAAGAGGTCGAGCAACGCGATTAATTCCATAGGAGACAACTTGTAATTTCTTATACTCTGTATCGTTCAGTTTTTGGTATCATTCGTTAACTCGGTTAGTTTACCTTGGCTAAATCATTACTTTTGTATTAATTATGACGTTTGAAGGCTAATACCTTCGGGTATTAGCCATTATTATGAAGATCTTAATGTTTGGTTTGTTTATCTCGATTTCTTAATTTATCGTTGATTGTTTGTTTATGTTTATCAATTTATACTTGCTTACGTGCTTTTGTATGCGACCTATCATTCAACTGGATCTAGTGTACGGAGCCATGTATAATCTACATGCTGAGATAGCTCTCCATATAGTGATTTATACATCTAGACCAATAGGATCACAAATAACGACCTATCTTTGCCCTTAGATTGTGAGCTTAGTTGGACCATAAGGTGACCTTGGTATCAACGAGTATGTTCTCAATTAATTGGTAAAGACTTGGTTAGTAGACTACTAGTGTATGAATTGCCATTAAGCAGTAAGTGGTAAAGTCTTTGTGAGCTAGGGTTTAACAAGATCATCATTGCTTTAATCCCTAAGATAGATTATAATCAGTAAATAAGGATGTTTATAAGGATCGTTAATTGTGACATATTTACATGTTCATCAGAGTCTTAGAAGAGAGTAACGCCTAAGTCTTAAGAATGATATGCCGCTTCGAGATAAGTAATCATTGCACTAATAAACAAACCAACGTTCTGATTGGATTAATAATGATTAATACAGTTTTCTTATATTTGGCTAGACTACTATTTTATCTTCTGTTAATTTGCTTGCGTGTGTTTTAGTGTCTTGAATTGGTTATAGTCACCACAAAACCTGTGCGGGTCTCTTAGGCTGAAAACCCCCTTTATCTATTAGACTTAGGATTAACATAGGTTTAGCATAGGTTTAGCATAGATTAGACTAACTTAGATTAGAAAAACCAAAGTATTAATTAAGCGAAAGATTTAACTTCGCTCCTAGTATTCGACATCCTACTTACCACGAAACTCCCACCGACCGGGTACTCTGCTCGTTAAAGTGTTGTTTTTGGTTAAGTCGGCAAAATATAAATTTAAACCTTGAATCATAATTTAATAGCACACAACGACACAATCACCATCCATTCCAGATATAAGAGTATTTTGATATAAACTATCTTTCTCATTTAAATGTGTTATAATTAGATATATCTCTCGTAAATTTCACCACAGTGCACTAGGGTATTATTCGTAATACTCATGCGCTAATCTTCGAATTTCACCCACTAGTGAAGTGGATTACTATAGTAGTACTTGTACTACGTATGGTATTCCCGAGGCAGTTAATCTTTCAAGATATTTTTCAAAAAATAATAATAGTGATGTGTATCGATTTAATAAACTTTATTGCTACAGATTTTTACACATCATTCTATATCAATTATAAATAACACAATGCCTTTGCAAAATGAATTTCCAAGACAAAAAGTTCTTTTGAGCCTAATTTGAAATAAATTGGCTAAGAGTTGTTGATAAATCAAGATGGCTATTAGGGCTAGTTATCACCTAAAAGATGATAATGTATCCATTTAGCAAATCAGTGTATCTTCGGGGCTCAAGGTCACTTTACTAAAAGAAAAACTCATTCTCATGCGAATCAATTGTTTCTGAAAAGTTTTCTACTCTCACAGAAATGATGATATTTCTCTAAAGATTGGTTAAGATGAACACTTTTATGCATGAGAAAATTAAAACATTCTTGTTCATTCTTCCATCTTTTATTTTGTAGAAATAGTATCCTAGAACTTAATTTTAAGTGAGGATAACTAAAAATAGAATGAGAGATAAAAATCGTATGTGAAAAGAAAAGAGCATACGTCTTGTGTCAAAAAAAGCAAAAAATAAAGGCACATGAGAAAGAAAATGACATAAGTATGGACAAAAAGAAATACTCGTCCATACAAAACAAACAGAGAGAATAAAAATAAAAATTGAAATAAATGTGCTTAAGTTTGTATTCATGTGAAACTAATCAAATTTGAATCTTATTCTCAGAATCCAACATGTCAAGAGCAAATCCTCAACAACAATTGTCTCTAAAGAGCAGCTGGTTCTACTTGCTAACAGACTTGTCATCAAGAAGAACAACCAGCATGTCGCTTCAGATTCAGACATTACAGATACAATGTTGAGATTTGTTGTTGTAATTCTTAGACACCATAAGCTTTACAAGCCGGTTTCCTTAACTGCCGTTGTACCTGTCATATATCTATAGTAGTTTTGGAAAACCATCAATCACAACCCAAACACTCATACATTCACATTCCAATTAGACACACAAGCTTTCACTCTTAATGCTGGACTACTTCGCAATGTACTATAGACGCCTCAACCTGATTCCAAGAAACCATATACCAAACCTCCCACAGAAAATCAAATCCTTGGATTTATTAAGACACTCGGATATGATGAAGACCCGAAAGCAAAAATGACCTATGTCTTAACATTTGCTGCTACAAGACTTCGTCAACCATGGAGAGCTATTCTGAGTGTTCTCAATTTTTTGTTTTTTTATTTTTTTTTTTTTTTTTTTTATTTTTTTTTTTTATTACTTTTGTATTTTTATTTATTTTTTTTTTTTTTTTTTGTACTCAACGGGAGTCTTACAGGAAAAGACATAAGCTGGGACACAGCTAGACTTCCCATTCTTCAAATTCTTTGGGGAATTATACACTTTTCCAATCTAGATTTCGCATCATTAATTTGGGACAAATTCGAGTGGCAAGTAGTTGACATGAATATAAAGCCAACTAAGATGTCTAAGCTGATGTACACAAAATCCTTCACATCACTATATCGTTGACTACTTCTAGTGGCAATAAGAGTATTCTGGTAATGTGCTTAATTTATGACCATTTTCTAATTAAAAATGGACTTAAATGACCAAAAACGTACCAAAAATACATAGTGAGAATATGATGTTTTCACTATAATATGTATGAAATGATTTCCGAGAAAAGGACGAAAAACAAAGCCAAAACGGACAAAACCGAGCACGGAACGGAAAGAGCGTGAAAAAGACAAAGTCAAAAGTCAAAGTCAACCAGTCAACAGTCAAAGTCAACCCCTTCAAAAAGGTCAAGGTCGAAGCCAAAATCGAAGAAATACTTAATGGGACCACACTTACCCATCTAAATGGGTTGAGGCAGCCCATTAAGCTATTAATATCAAGACTATTAAGCCTTAAAAGTTTAAAAGGCCCAAATTCCTTTTTACACTAATCTGGCCCAAACAGTTACAAAAGCCCAAAATCCCTTATAACAAACGTTTAGCCCAAGCCCATTAACAATTAAACATGTTAGTCCCTTCATGAATTGATGTCAATACTCATAATACAACCCTCAAGGACCAAAATTGACAAATCACAAAACCTTTTAACACCACAAGGACTTTCCATGTAATAAAACAATACAAATTCAGGCTAAGTCCTATCAATCCAACAAACTTTCACAAATCACAGATAAACCTAAACAAAGATTTCCCGCCCAAACAACCCATGTCACTGTTTAATCTCCCCTGTCCACATTCCCCCACCTCGAAACCCTCTTCACCCTACTCCAAAACCATCCCTTTCCCTTGAACCTCACCTCTCAAGAAGTCAATGCCATGTTGGCAATCCTACACCATTCTATTAGACAAGGGAAGAAGACACGAAATCAAGGGTTGTGATCACTTGACTTGGAGAGCAAACAAAATTGATGGCTGAGATTTGATTTTGGCTTCTACTCACACAACAAACACAGCTCTTGAAGCACACACAGAAAAAGCATACAAGTGAAAGCTCAAGACTTAAATAGTTTTTAGTAAAATATAGATATTTGTACTATGTCTAGTCGAAAATTTTTTTAAGTCCATTCTTGTATTAACAAAGTTTAAGCTTCTTTAATTTACTTGTCTTTTAATTATTGTCATTTAAATACTGTCTTTGTAATTTTTCTTAAGTTAATGAAAATTTCAAGTTTCCTTTAATTATTGTCATTACCTTACGTCTTAAAAGACTATTTTTTAACTCTTGTATTGTATAAGCTTTATAAACCATTGAAATCTTAAACAAAAATTTGTTTTCATATCTTTCTAAAAATCCAAAACAAAAAAAAATACAAAAGGCTCACCCCAAAGTACCTCACGTAATTGGAAGGATAAGCGAGCCTTGGAAGATCTTTATAGACCACACTAGCGTTCTGGACAAGCTAAAGCTTGTAGATTACTTTTATTCACCCTGTTTTGAGCAAGGGTTTTTGAGTCTTCATTCTTCCAAATTAGCTTATTCTTCTGTTTCTTTGCTTAATACGACATATCTCTGCTTATTAATTGCTTATAAGTTTGTTTATGATTGTTAGGTACTTATTTTACTTAGTTTATAGTTTTAATCTTATTTGTTTAAGTTGTTAGTTAAATCTGTCCATTTTAGTTTTTATATTGCTTATCTTATTCTGCTTATTTTAAGTGCTTATCTTTTATTGAAAGTTGTTCATTAGTGCTTAATTTTGCTTGTTACTCATCTGTTTTTAAATAACTTGGCTTAAACCCTTAAAATTCTCTTTAAAATTGGTATTAAAAAACCTAAATGTTATGTTTGGGTTAAGACCCAAAATGGGTCATAAATGGTTGTAAAACTATTTTGGGTATCAAAGACCAGAAATCATTAGCCACTAAAATGACTATAGATAGTCTAATAGGTGTTTTAAATTAGCTTATAAAGTTTTCATATTTTTCCTAAGCTTATGTTACATTTCTCTGAGGTATTTTTAATAAATTTAGAATTGCAAATTTTGAATTTTGAGTTTGTGTTATTATGGGATGTTTAAACATGTTCATAACGAATGTGTCTTTACATCAACTTGACATCTGGTATTCAAGGTTTATGCCTTGTTTCATCAAATGCAAGGTTTTGTCAAATTGGTCAAGGATCATAGTTTTTTTAATTAAAGGCCCTTTTTTATTTTCAAAATTAGGTGAGTTAAAATGGTTTTTAGAGTCTGAAATTTTGAGCATAAGCTCATTTCTAGCTTAACTCAATCTGTTTAGCTTTATTACTATTAGAGCTTTTTTGATAAGTCATTTTAAAGGGCTTGCCAAAAATTCGCATTTTTCTTTCAAAAAGGAAAACCAAACTCAGTATATGCTGAGTGTCACAGCCTTTTCACTTAGCTTTTTAGTAGATTATATGAGTTTCAAACTCATTTCTTTTTGCTGATTTTAGGAGCTTGTTGGACAAACTTTTAAGTGGTATAAGCTGCATTCCCATAAGGATCCATTAGGTTGCTTATTTTTAAGCTCAAAGTTGCTTGTAGGCCCTTTTTAAACGGTTTTTTGTCTATTTGCTTTTAGTGCTTATCTGCTTATTTCTGTCTGTTTTCTTGGCTTAACTTTGTTCATAAGTGCTTAATAGGTGTAGTTTAGTATCTGTGCTAGCTTATCTTCCTTTTTCATTAGCTTATTAAGTCTAAAAATGTAAACAGTTTAACCTTGTATAATTTAGTTTAAGTTTGAAAATCTGTCAGCTTATTTTGCCTTGTTACCAGCTTATTTTTAAGTTTTATAAAAAGTCAGTTTTTTAAAGTTGGTTATTTTTGCTTATTTTACAAGTTTTTTTTCAAGAAAAAAAAGATAAAAAAATGTTTATTAAAAAGGAGAGGCCACAGGGGTCGAACCTGTGACCTCTCCCTTACACACTAAGCATATTTAACACCAGCACACACTACCACCAGCACCAGTAGGGTTATCTGTTAGCCCTACTCACTATTTATTCTTTATACACTTTTAGGCCCAATAAGCTATCAGCCCCTTTTGTTTTATTTCCAGCTTATTTCGATAAGCTGGGAAACCCATTTTATTTTTCTTAAATTCAGCACTGTCCAAGCTACTTTTCAGTAATTTTTCAGATTTTTCCTAGATTGTTTACTATTTTTAATTAATTTTTCTTTTTTAAAACAGTTTTTAATTCATAAAAAATTATTAAAAAATCAAAAAAATATAATTTTTTTTAAATTTTCTTTTACCATTTAGGGCCTAGGAAAATTAGAATTGCTTTTGCAGGGTTAAAATTTTAGAATTTCATTTTTTAAAGAACTTGAATCCCGTTCTCGTTTTCTTCGTTCTTTAGCTTTAAAAGCTCTTGTTTTAGGATTTTCTTTAATCTTTCTTATAATTTAGTCATTTAGGATTAGGAAAACTTAAAAAATCATTTTAGGATTAAATTTCATGTTTTAGGTTTTCGAGTCGCGTTTTTACGTTTCCGTTTACGTTTTTAATTTAGTCATTGCTTTTGTTTTTAGTTTAGATTGCCTTTTAATTGCTTTTTCCCGTAGATTTAGAAAACCCATTCAAAGCCTTGTTTCATTCAAACATCGATTATCAAACCGACAAACGACTTTCCATTGCATTCCTCGTTGGGAAACGACCCGGGAGATTTTAGATTTTACTTTGGTCAAAAGTAATTTCGTAGAATCTTTTGGAATACGTATACTATATATTTGATATAATTACCCCTAAAAAGGTCGGTTATCATTTTGGCGCCGCTGCCGGGGAGGAGTGTAAGCGATTGTCGTTTCGACGTTTGACAATTAGTGCTTTGAAGATCCTTCCTTGTGAAGTTATTTTCTTTATAAAAATATAAAATACAAAAATATTTTTCAATTTCTTTTATTAGTATATAAAAACAAGAAAAAATCAAAAACATAAAAACATTGTCTTTAAATAATAATAAAAAAAACATCATCAATATAATGCTCTCAACTTGAGCATTATCATAATAAGTTCCCGAATCAAAGATTTAAAACTTGCCTTTGTGTCACTTGCGAGGTACGGCTCACCTTTAATCGATTAACAAACTATAAGAGGGGTATAAGGAGGTGTTCCAGGAACTACGACCCAAAAAGGAGAAGGTATTTAAATAGCTTCGCGCTTTTCCACCGCTCCTCCATCTCCTTTGTGAGCGTTTTTCTCTAGAGAAGCTAACCGTGAAGCAAGTTGATATTAGTTTTAAGTTGTTCAGATCGTCATTTGTTCTTAATAAATATGTTGTTTAAAAAGCTTAAACCCAAAAATAATCTCATTTCTCTAAACCTTTAATTCTCATTCTTAACCCTTATTAATCGTTTTATTCTTATTTTGACATTTTGTTCGATGTTAGGAGTGTGGAAACCGCTGTATAGTCACCTTTGTCGATGTGTAAACTTGCCGAACAGTGTGTATGGATCTTTCGAATGGATATTGCTTTCTATGCCATTTCAAGGAATGAAATTCTTCCATCACTTATAATTGCTCTGAATTCTTTCGATAATCCTCACGATTTCTCATACCCACCTCCACAACCTCAATACGTGCCATACTCTTGTGAGTATGTGGAACGATCCCATTATGTTTATGATTGTCCCACACTCAAGTCCCAATTATCTACAATCAAGACCCGTTGTTTCAATCAAAACTTGATTAATTTTCCCAAAACATCACGAGTTTTCACAACAATATCCTTGGTTTGTGAAGATTGTGGGGTCCCTCCAGCGAGACTTTTTCAATGTCAACTGATAATTTATTACGAACCCTAATCCGTGTTATGATTCTAATTATTCTGGTTATGACCAAATTGAACCCCCACAGTATCCCGTCATTCATCAACCAATTCGAGAAAAAACTTGTGCAGGATTGCTAGCAGAGGAACAGACGACTAACATTAATACTCAATTCACGCAGTATTCCGTCGTTCATCAACCTCCTCAAGAAACAAGTTTGGAATTTTTTGCAAGATAAAAGAACTAATTAACTCTGTATCACAACTTTCTTAGGAAAGTTTAAACGAGTTTTATATTATTTATGAAACGCCAAAAGGTTTCTCACTAGCATGGGATACAATTTCTGAAATTGAGCCATGCTTATGAGACAACATTATCAACCGTAGGTATTCTAGAGTATTTTTAAACTTAATGATGATGTCAAAATATTCACGAGGAGTTGGCTGAGTATATTAATACTCCGAATTGGAATCGTCCTATCGTCTACTATGATGATGATGATGACGATGACGATGACGAGGACTATACCATTGCAAACACACCCGTTTTATCAACCAAGGAGCCCGTTGACTCTCTAAGTATGGGGGACGAGCATCTTGATACTATTCTAGAAACGGAATTGGACAAAGTAGTAAAGTCTAGTGTTGAGGACCTTGTCCCAATCCCAAGTGAGTCCGAGGGTATTTTCGACAATATGTGTGATGTGCCTTGTTGTGATAAAAATCACTTTGATGCCGAGTCTGATCTTATGGAGTCTTTACTTAATCGAGATACTTCGATTATTTATTCTTCTAAGATTGACTCTCTTCTCGAGGAGTTCGCCGGTGAACTCGCTCCTATCAATCCAATTCCTTCAGGAATTCATCCTGAAAAAGATATTCGTCTCATTGAGCAATTTATAATAATGATAATATCTCGAGTGAGACTATTCTCATGATAAATCGATTATGTCGAGTGCATCACACTCCCAATTCTGATCTCATCAGCTTAAGGAGAGTGAAGGAATTTTTAAACACAAAGATGGAGAATTGAGGCACAATTATCTTCATGAAAAATTATCGAAAAATCAATCTTCTCATTGCTAAGATCGAAGCATTAAATACTAATCCAACTCCATCTTCTGATTTTGTGACCAAGTCTCCCTCCACATTTCTTAACTTTTTCTTGGAGGAGACTAACACCTTTGATAATTCATATATACCCAAATCTAAAACTTTCTGCTTTGATTTGGGAAGAGATAGTATGAATACCACTACTCCTTCTGATTATTCTCTATCCGAATTATGAAGCTTTTCAATTTATGCCGACCATATTAAAGAGAAGAGTAGAGGCAGTACCACCAGACTTCATCTGATATTTTCTCTTTCTAAATATTATGCTTTATCTTTGATCTTTCGAATGATCCTATTTCCCTCCTGCCGATAGGAGTGACTTTATCATGAAGATTCGCGTTATAACGTTGCTCACCATCAATCTCCACCGAAGTATCTATTGTTTCTATTTTAAGAGTGACCCGATGCCGGAGATTAGACTCTATTATTGACTCCATGATTCGTGAGAACATTTCTTCACGACAAATGTGAATTTACCAATGAAGGATACCCATCCGCTTCTATCTTCGCTTATGTTGTAGGATCTTTCTTCCTTTTCTCACGTATCCCGTTACTCCTTCATATCTTCTCTCCTGCGGAATAAAGATACCATTTTTGACCCCGACATCTCTATTTATTTATCATCTTTATCCTGGTTGATTCTCATGAATTGGAAACTTTTTCATGAACCGATTCAATTTTTATCCAAATAACTAGATGGAAAGTCCATATGGAGATTTTATCACCACTTGCTCCCCCATGACCAATGAATTCGGGGTCTAGTCTGCTTGTTAACTCGGTTTAACAAAAACAAGGCGCTTCGTGGGTGCAACCATGCTTAATTCGTAGTAGTAGAATGGTAGTTTAGTAGTATTGGAATAAGTGTTATTGTTGTAAAGAGGCTCTTCGCGTCTACTTTCTCGTGTTTGTGGTTTGTTAAATATTGGTCCATGGGATTGTCCCGATATTGAGCCTCTTATGCTCGTGGTTTTGATCCATCGATCACAGTCGAGCTTCAAATCCTCAGCTTCATTTTGGAATCACAATACCCTAACTTATCGACAAACATTTATCTTTGAGCATCTTAATAACGGCTTAAGGATTACGTAGAGCACCCTTCTTGAAAACATTGAGGAAAATGTTTAGTTCTAGTATGGGGGGATCTATCGATTGGATTGTACCTGCAGTCGTTGTTTTCACGTAATCCCCTTTATACCACCAAAAGACCAAAAAATTGAAAAATTTAAAATAAATTTAAAAACACAAAATAATGTTTTGTCCACAATTTGACTTCCCGCTGGTTAGAAATTAACAATAAATTTTTGACCCTTGATCGAAGCCGTGTTGAGCTCTAGCTTGTTCCTTAACTTTTAGACTAAGCATTCGTGGATCTTTGCGAAGAACGAAAAATGATAGAGTTAAGTATGAGTTGGATGCTAAACAAGGATTATTTGGAAATCTCAAGCTCAGTGTGTAATTTTGGCTTTCTCCATAAGCTCCTAACCGGACTAATAATACGTGCTATTTTTTTGGAAAATTAAACTTAAATCACAATTTTTGAATATAGTCAATAACAGTTTTTGTCTTAGTTCTAATTTATACTTAAATTTTTCAAAAGAATTCCTCTCTATAAACGGAAATAAATTAATAAAAATGAAAATGAAAAGAAAAAAAATGATGATGAATGAATAACGAATAAGGAAATATTATAAATTGTGGCTCAGTAAAAGATTGTTTTGCATCTTGCCGGCTCACAACCGATGTTGCAGAAAATAACACAGGATGAAAGGGAAGACAAAAAAGTGCACAAGTCATGGCAATTAGATAATAATAAAACTAAAATAAAATAAGATGAAGAGGGCCAAAAGAAGCAAGAACAAAAGAATAAAAAGCACTGTTCTTAAAAAGGCCCATAGTGAGAATAATAATCTGAGACCGATAAAAGTTTCCTGCATCTTGCCAGCTCACAACAGATGTTGCAGCCTTCTAAAAGGTCGAGGGTTACGGTTGCATCAAGGTTATGTTAATGTTAAGTGGAATAAATGTGGTTTAAATAAATATAGGAAAATATCTTTTTCTTAAATTTAAATATGCTTTTGAACTAAGACTATTTCGTTTTAAGTTGTGATTCTATGTATAAATGAGAAACCTAAGAGTTTTTGAAACCGAAGGTCCGTGAGTCCCGATACTAGTCATTGTCGGGTGTCAAAAGCCTGGTCACTTAGCCGCAAGGTTGGGATGTGCCGAGACGAAAAGTCCGCTACATGGAGATGATCCTCGCCATCAAACTCAATATCTGGTGAACTGGAAGCATAGAATTTTGCAAAACGTTGATACACAGTTGAAATTACGAATAGACACATTCACCTAAGATATAATAATTTTTCAGGATTGGGAGTAAAGTTTACAAGTTACAAATATTAGTAGTGTTAGCAGTCTAACTTATATTTTAACGGTGATTTCGTTTTAATCTTGGTTTTGGGCAAGTAAAATAGGGACGATGAATTTATCCTCTGGACATCTATGACCTAATGGTTATGACATAACGAATGTTCAAACATGTTAGATTAAGTTGAGAAAAAGAAAAGAAAAATACAAAAATATTAGTGGTAGTTAGTGTAAATATATAAATGGTCAAAACGGGGTTTTTTTTTTTTTTTTTCTATTTTTTTTTTTTTGTTGTCTTCTTTTTTTTCTTTTTTTTTTTTTTTTTTTTTTTTTATTTTTTTTTTTTGCCTTTTCAAAGCTTTTTTGATTCTTTCATTCCTGGGACGAATTCGAGTGGCAAGTAGTTGACATGAATATAAAGCCAACTAAGATGTCTAAGCTGATGTACACACGCTTTACTAAGCTTATCGTTGACTACTTTCTATTGTGCAATAAGAGTATTCAGGTATGTGCTTATTTACACATACCATTTTCCATTAAAAACGGACTTAAATGACCAAAAACGTACCAAAAATACATTGTATTTGTATGTTTTCACTTATATTATGCAGGAAACGGATATCCGAGAAAAGGACGAAAAACAAAGCCAAAACGGACAAAACCGAGCACGGAACGGAAAGAGCGTGAAAAAGACAAAGTCAAAAGTCAAAGTCAACCAGTCAACAGTCAAAGTCAACCAAAAGTCAAAGTCAAAGTCAACCCCTTCAAAAAGGTCAAGGCCGAAGCCGAAATCGAAGAAATACTTAATGGGCCCACCCTTACCCATCTAATGGGTCGGGGCAGCCCATTAAGCTATTAATATCAAGACTATTAAGCCTTAAAAGTTTAAAAGGCCCAAATTCCTTTTTACACTAATCTGGCCCAAACAGTTACAAAAGCCCAAAATCCCTTATAACAAACGTTTAGCCCAAGCCCTTTAACAATTAAACCTGTTAGTCCTTTATGGACTGTGAGTGTAAACTCACAATACACCCTCAAGGACCAAAATTGACAAATCACAAAACCTTTTAACACCACAAGGACTTTCCATGTAATAAAACAATACAAATTCAGGGGCTAGTCTTGTCAATCCCCAACAAACTTTCACTCAGTTAAACCTAAACTAGATTTCCCGCCCAAACAACCCATGTCACTGTTTAATCTCCCCTGTCACTTTCCCACCTCGAAACCCTCTTCACCCCACTCCAAAACCATCCCTTTCCCTTGAACCCCACCTCTCAAGAAGTCAATGCCATGTTGGCAATCCTACACCATTCTATTGGACAAGGGAAGAAGACACGAAATCAAGGGTTTTGATCACTTGACTTGGAGAGCAAACAAAATTGATGGCTGAGATTTGATTTTGGCTTCTACTCACACAACAAACACAGCTCTTGAAGCACACACAGAAGAAGCACACAAGTGAAGCTCAAGACTTAGAATAGTTTTAGTATAAATATAGGATATTTGTAGCTATTGTCTGGGTCGAATTTTGTTAAGTCCATTCTTGTATTAACAAAGTTTAGGCCACTTTAATTTACCTGTCTTTTAATTATTGTCATTTAAATACTGTCTTTGTAATTTTTCTTAAGTTAATGAAAATTTCAAGTTTCCTTTAATTATTGTTATTTACCTTAACTGTCTTTTAAATACAGTTTTTTTAAGCTCTTGTATAAGCTTTTGAACCATTGAAAGCTTATACAAACATTTGTTTTCATATCTGTCTAAAAATCCAAAACAAAAAAATCACAAAAAGCTCACCCCTAAAGTACCTCAGCATTTTGGAAGATAAGCTAGCCTTGGAAGAGCTTATAGACCACACTAGCTTGTCTTTGACAAGCTAGAGCTTGTAGATTACTTTTATTCACCCTGTTTTGAGCAAGGGTTTTGTAAGTCTCCATTTTTCCAAATTTAGCTTATTTACTGTTCCTTGCTTATCTTCGCTTATTAATTGCTTATTAATGTTTGTTTATGCTGTTAGGTGCTTATTTTACTTAGTTTATAGTTTTAATCTTATTTGTTTAGGTTGTTAGTTAAATCTGTTCATTTTAGCTTTTATATTGCTTATCTTATTCTGCTTATTTTAAGTGCTTATCTTTTATTGAAAGTTGCTCATTAGTGCTTAATTTTGCTTGTTACTCATCTATTTTCAAATAACTTGGCTTAAACCCTTAAAATTCTCTTTAAAAATGGTTTTAAAAAACCTAAAGTTATGTTTGGGTTAAGACCCAAAATGGGTCAAAAATGGTTGTAAACTGTTTTGGGTTATCAAGACAGAATTTAGCCTACTTTGACAAGCTCCTTTAAGCTCTTTAAACCAGATTCCAAAAGCTTTTAAGTCTTAAAACTCTTTTTCCAAAAAGTTAAAAGCAATGTGTTGAATATGTGGTCTCACAACAGATACAACCAGGCTATTATGATTAAGACCTTTAAACACTTTAAGCAATTCTGGTTGGTGTTATTTTTTTTAGTGTCATAATCATTAGACAAGAGTCCTTTTTGGGTTTAAACTTTTCGTTTTAGTCAAAAACCTGTCAAGTCAGTTTTTAAAGTAAAAAGCCATTTTCCAAGTTTAAATTTAGATAAGTTAGAAATAGTATTAGGGTCTGATTTTTCTTGCACAAGTAGTTAGTAGTATAGACTTTATATGTTTCAGCTTAAAATTCAACTTAGGGCTTATTAGTTAGCTTAAATTAGGTCTGCAATATTGCCTCTTGTCTTTAAGAAAAACTACAAACAGTGCATTTAGCCTGAATAGCTATTTTCACTAGCCTTTTTAGTGGCTTTTAGAATTTCAAATTCCTTTCTGTTTGCTGCTATTTGTAGTTTATAAGCCAAGCTTTAAGGTGATATAGCCCACATAGCCATAAGGATCCTTCAAGGTGCTTAAAATTAAGCCCAAAAATTGTCCCTTAGGCTGTTTGTCTGCTGTTTTTGCCCAAGTGCTTAATTGCTTTTCTTTATTTTATAGTATAAGTTATTTATAGTATGGATTTTATCTGTTTGAGCTTATTTTCCATTTTAACCATCTTTTACTAGCTTATTTTTAAGGCTGCAAAAAGCCTTTTGTCTTTTAAAAACTCAGCATGCACTGAGTAAACAGCCCTTTTCATGTGCCTTTTTCATAGCTTAAATATTTTTCAAATTCCTTTTTCTTTACTGCTTATTGTAGCTCATAGGATAAGCTTTAAGGTCATACAAGTCTTTAAGCCATAAGGATCCTTTTTCTAGCTTAAAAATAAGCTAGAAAAGTGTCCCTAGGGCTGTTTGGCTAACTATTTTGGCAAAAGGCTTATTGGCTTTTGTGACTTTCTCTGCTCGTTTTCGTTGCTTATTTTTGTTCTCAAATGCTTATTAGGGGTAGGGCTTTATATGTTTTAGCTTATCTGTCATTTTCAATTGCTTATTAGCTTTAATTTTTAGTCTAAAAGTTTAAATTAGTTTAAAACCTGTCATAGAGGTAATCTGTCTTTAAATGCTTTTAAGTGCTTGTCTGCTTAATTTTCTTTGCTTATTTATGTTCATAAATGCTTTTTAAGTGTAACTTGTTATCTGTTCTTGCTTAATTCTCTTTGCTTTGTGCTTTTTAAGTTTAAAATAAGCCCATAGTTTAGTCCTTAGTTACTTAGTGGCAAAAAGCTTAAACTGTCTCTCTTTTTTGCTTATTACTAGCTTATTTCTGAGTTCTGTAAAAAGTTGCTTTTTTAATGTTGTTTATTTTTGCTTATTCTAGCTTTTTGCAAAAAGAAAATTAAAAAAAATGTTTATTAAAAAGGAGAGGCCATGGGGGTCGAACCCATGACCTCTCCCTTTGCACACACACGTCCCAAACAACACACACACTAACCATCAGCACCAGTAGGGCTATCGGTTATAGCCCTACACAATTTATTTCTTATACTCTTTTAGCCCTTTTTAGCTTCAGCCATTTTATAGCTTATTTCATGCTTATTCCAATAAGCACTTTTCTCCATTTTATTTTTCTTAGATTCTGCTTAGTTCAAACTACTTTTCCTTAATTTTTTAGATTTTTACAATTTAGTTTAGTATTTTTTATTAATTTTTTAAGTTAAAACTGTTTTTAATTTATATTAAATAAAATAAAAATAAAAAAAATATAATTCTTTTTTTTAAATTTTATTTTATCATTTAGGACTTTGAAAAATTAAATTTGCTTTCGTAGGGTTAAATTTGTAGAATTTGGTTTTTTAAAGAACGGGATTTGGTCCCGTTCTCGTTTTTCTTCGTTTTTTCACCTTAATTGCTTTCGTTTTAGGTTTTTATTTACTTGTCTTTGCTTATTATTAGTAGAATTAGAATCCTAACCTAAAAAACTTTCAAACCATTCAAAAGCGCGATCACTAACGTAAACGATTTTCAATTCACGCCTCGTTGGGAAATGACCCGGGAGATTTGTGAAATTTACTTTGGTCAAAAGTAATTTTGTTGAATCTTTTGGAATATGTATATTATATTTGATATAATTACCCTAAAAAGGTGGTTATCAATTTTTGGCGCCGCTGTCGGGAAGGAGTGTATACGATTGTCATTCCGACGTTTGACAATTAGTGCTTTGAAGATCCTTCCTTGTGAAGTTATTTTCTTTATAAAAATATAAAAATACAAAAATATTTTTCATTTTCTTTTATTAGTATATAAAAACAAGAAAAATCAAAAACATAAAAACATTGTCTTTAAATAATAAAAAAACATCATCAATATAATGCTCTCAACTTGAGCATTATCATAATAAGTTCCCGAATCAAAGATTTAAAACTTGCCTTTGTGTCACTTGCGAGGTACGGCTCACCTTTAATCGATTAACAAACTATAAGAGGGGTATAAGGAGGGTTGTTCCGAGGAACTACGACCCGAAAGGAGAAGGTTTTTAATAGCTTCGCGCTTTCCCGCTCCTCCGCTCCTTTGTGCGTTTTTCTCTTAGAGAGCTACCGTGAAGCAAGTTGATTATTGGTTTAAGTTGTTCGATCTCATTTTGTCCTTTAATAAAATATGTTGTTTAAAAAGCTTAAAAACCCAAAAATAATCTTCTTTTTCTTCTAAACCATTTAATTCTCTTCTTAACCCTCATTATCGTTTAATTCTTTATGTCGACATTTGTCCGATGCGTAGGGTGTGGAGAACCGTTATATGGTCACCCTTGTCAATGGTGTACTTGCGAACGGTATGGTAATGATCTTCGAGATGGATATTGCTTTCTATGTCATTCAAGGAATGAAGATTCTTTCACTTATGATTCGACTCCGAATTCTTTCGATAATCCTCCTGATTTCTCATGCCCACCTCCACAACCCCAATACGTGCCATACTCTTGTGAGTTATGTGGGAACGATGCCCATTATGGTTACGATTGTCCACCTCAAGTCCCGTTTGTCTACAATCAGGACCCGTGTTTCAATCAAAACTTTGATTATTTTCCCTAAACTTCACCGAGTTTTCCACAACAATATCCTTGTTGTGAAGATTGTGGGGGTCCTCATGATACTTTTCAATGTCAACCGATGAATTATTACGAACCTAATCCGTGTTATGATTATAATTATTCCGGTTTTGACCAAATTAAACCCCCACAATATCCTGTCATTCATCAACCAATTCGAGAAAAAACTTGTGCAGAATTGCTAGCAGAGGAACATATGGCTAACATTAATACTCAATTCACGCAGTATTCCGTCGTTCATCAACCTCCTCAAGAAACAAGTTTGGAATTTTTGCAAGATAAAAGAAACCTAATTAACTCTGTGCAAACTTTCTTAGGAAAGTTTAAACGATTTTCGTTTTATGAAACGCCAAAGGTTGTATCACTAGCATGGGAGACAATTTCTGAAATTAAGCATGCTTTCGAAGACAAGCAATATCAACCGGAGGGTATTCTAGAGTTAGAGTTGGCTGAGTATATTAATACTCTGAATTGGAATCGTCCTATCGTCTACTATGATGATGATGATGACGAGGACTATACCATTGCAATCACACCCGTTTTATCAACCAAGGAGCCCGTTGACTCTCTCATAATGGAGGATGAGCATCTCGACACTATTCCGGCAACGGAATCGGACGAAGTAATAAAGTCTAGTGTTGAGGACCTTGTCCCAATCCCAAGTGAGTCCGAGGGTATTCCCGACAATATGTGTGATGTGCCTTTTCGTGATAATTCTCCGCCTCTTGACATTTCAAAAGATCAATTTGAGGGTTTCTCCGATTCTAACGATGATTCTACTTCGATTGATGACGATTCTTTCTCTATTGACGACATCGATTATGTTGAGGCATCACCTCCCGATTCTGAGCTCGTCAGCTTAGAGGTGGTGGAGATTGTTATCCCGGAAGTTGGAGGGATTGATACTGATATTCTTCTAACAATCAAAGACGATATTCTTCATGAAAAATTGTTGAATGTCAATCTTCTTATTGCTAAGATCGAAGCATTAAAAGATAATCCCACTCCATCTTCTGATTTTGTGACCAAGTCTTCCTCCACATCTCTTAACTTTTTCTTGGAGGAGACTAACACCTTTGATAATTCTTTACCCGAATCTGAAACTTTCTGCTTTAATCTGGAAAAGATTAGTAGTGGCAGTCCCACTTCTTATTTGGATTTATCTCTTCCAGATTATGAAGCATTCTTTTGTGATAGTGAGCCTGATTCGGGAAATTTCACTATGGATGTGGTGGAGGATATTTGTGATAATCCAACAAGAGAACCAAGAGTTCATGTGTTTTACCCACCCATCCCACCCTTCAAATGGATTTCGACTTCATTCCTTCTCATAATGATCTCGGATCCGATCTTGATGTTTCTTCTCCTTCCGGAGATAGAAACAAGATTTACGATCCAGGGATATGCATTGAAGTCGAATCCAAGAGATTTCTTGCTACTCTTTCCCTCGTGATTGATACTTTACTTCCATTTTCATCTGAAAATGAAGACAAAGTTTTCAATCACGGTGTTCATGCTTATAAGGAGAAATCTCCTCCTTCTTCATCACATCGGGGCTTTAAAGCTTCAAAGCTTTTTCAACATAAAAGCCCAATGTTGATTCATGGAGACAACACTCCTAATTTAGGTGTTCGTCATCCCCATTTTTATCCCCCTTGACAAAGCTCAAGTATGGGGGGATCGGGTCAAGCTTAGTGACCTTAAACAAGCGCTTCGTGAGTGGCAACCCATGCTTATCCATTCTATCTTCTTTCTATTTTCTAAATAAGTGTGTTGTGAGGAGGCTTGCCTCTTCCATTATCCGTTTTGTGTTGTTATATGTCTAGGATTTCCCGGATTTTGAAGCCTCTCGTGCTCGCGGTTTTTGTCCTTCGATCACAAGAGCTTCACATCCTCATCTTCATTTGGGAATCCAATATCCTAATCTTATTGACTAACGTTTTTCTTTTGGCATACCTAATAAACGGCCTTAGATTTACATAGGTACCCTTTAAAACATTGAGGACAATGTTTTGTTCTAGTATGGGGGGTCTTCGATTTGATTGTGCCTACAGTCGTTGTTTTCACATAATCCCGTTTTTACCACCAAAATACCAAAAAAATTTAAAAATTTTCAAAAATAAAATAAGTGTTTTGTCACAATTTTGACTTTCCTGCTGGGTAGAATAAGAATAAATTTTGACTTGAGCGTGTTGAGCTCTAGCTTGTTCCTTAACTTTTAGACTAAGTATTCACGAAAATTTGCGAAGAACGATTAATGATAGAGTTAAGTATGAGTTGGATGCTAAACAAGGATTAGTTGGAAATCTTAAGAGCTCATAAGTGTAATTTGTGACTTTTTCTCCCATAAGCTCCTAACCGGACTAATAATACGTGCTCTTTTCGAAAATTAAACTTAAATCAACAATTTTTGAAGTATGGATGATATCAATAATTTTAGTTCAAATTTATACTTAAATTTTCTAAAAATAATTTTTCTCTATATCTTGGTAATATTAAAAAAAATGAAAAAAAAAGAAAAAAAAATGAGTAATAATTATAAACTGTGAGCTAATAAAAGTTTAGTGCATCTTGCCGGCTCACAACCGATGTTGCAGTCTTCTAAATAAGGCACATAGTAATTATCCGAGACTGATAAAAGTTTGCTGCATCTTGCCGGCTCACAACCGATGTTGCAGCCTTCTAAAAGGTCGATGATTTCATTAGAATAATGGATGTGTAATTATATTAAGTGTAGTAAACGTGAATTAATAAATATAGGGAAAATCTCTTTTTCTTAAATTTAAA
>BQNB010077034.1:7279-30967 GCA_026074375.1 Tanacetum coccineum
AATCGTTTTATAAAAACCCGCGAGGGAGATACATGCTAGTTTTGCTAAATTTGAACACAAGTGATTTAATTGGTATGCTTGACTTGAATATGTGTTTTGTTGACATTGAGTAGCTATTGCCAAAGCCCCTAATTTCATGAACCGTTAATTACCCGTGAGGTAAACACTAGTACAATTAATAGATCTATTAGGTTTGACAACCCCGTCCGGGGGTATGAATCAATTTTGGAGCACCTTGTCAACGGACGATTTATATTGAGACTTGTAGGTATGAGGCAATAATACCTAGTACTGAGGCAAATTTTATTTAAATACAAGATATGTGTTGTCATCAAAGTTCGGTGTCATGAGCTCGATGCAATAAAACAGAATTTATACGTTATAAGCATACAATTTTCTTTTTAATGAATTGTGCTTGTATTTTACATTTATTCTCGGTTTACTTACAAACTCTATGGATTCACTCAACATTATTGTTGACGTTTTTAGCATGTTTTATCTCAGGTGATTATGCTTATGCTGCTTGGATGGGAGAATTGCGCGGATATCAAAATTTTAAGACTCTGTCTATTTTTCACATTCGATGAATACTTTATTGGGAGCGAGTCACGTTTTGACTCTTGTAGTTTTGCTAAAAAAACGTTAGGACCTGTCATTTTACTCTAATGTTTATTTAAATTTGTCGAATGTAATAATTTAAAAACGTCTCTTTTGAGGTCGTTTTCTGTGACCTGTGCTTACGGACTATGAAGTAGCACCCCATGTTTTATTCCGTTGCGTTATGGATTTTGAGGGTATTTCAGATTGGTATCAGAGCCCTGGTTATAGAGAACTGGGTCGTTTTCAAAATCTAGACTATAACTGTTTTTCAAAACTAAGAGTCTTTCATCGTTTATCTGATGCGCGCGTACTCCCTGATCCCTATTATATACTCCCTCGAGCATCTTTATTAGTACTACATGGATAATAAGTGTATAATACTTGGCTTTCTTTTCGATCTCTTATGTCTATCTTTGAGAGTATAGCTATCTCTCTATATAAGATAAATTATATACGCATCGTTATTTTTTTTTTTTTTTTTTTTTTTTTTTTTTTTTTTTTTTTTTTTTTTTTTTATCCCCCCTTATAAGATAAATTTTATAAGCATCGACTATTCAAGATTGTTTATACTTAATTACAAAGGCATTACTATTTAATTTATATAGATATCTAATTTGCTTTTTGGTTACTTATGGCTGTTATCGAGAGCGTCACTACTTACTCATATAAAAGAAATTTACATAAATGTTGACCAGTTTCGGTCACTAGTACCTACTTATCGGAGAATCACTATATATATATATAAAGTTACTTATAACTTATCCAAGACATTGTGAATGACACAATGGTCTCGTTTGTTTTCAAGATGTCGTGAGTAACACAACGGTTTCTAAAACCTTCTTACGACATTGTTAGCGACACAATGGTCTCTAAAATTCACATGATTTCTTATTCATAATACCATTTTCGACGATATTGAAATTCGACGTAGTTTGTCGATACCACTGGTTATTTTACTATTCGACTCCAAGTTTGATCATTCGCCTTTTACTTCTGAAACGTATATGTCGTCACGTAATCCGTCGCATGGAGACATGCCGACTAAATCAAACACGACTTTATCGTTTCACCTCGTAACACTTCATTCTTTTAGAAAACAACCATTAACTTATTCCCATGTAATGTGTCGTCGGGGAACGTCTACTTTTGGAACTTTTGAATAAAATTTTGTGTTTCGCCCTTCTAGCCGATTTAGTGAAAATCCTCGTTTTAGATAAACGCAAGCCGTACTTATAATTTTTGCATGTTTAAATGCTCTAGGAAGTAAAAATTTCGTAAGGATGCCCCGACGATTTATAATTCCTAATTTTTGTATTTTTCGCTTCGTTGCGCGTTTACGTAAATTCTTGCTAAAACCTCACGTTTTAACCTTAAACCTCACCTTCTTACTTAAACTTTTACACTACATAAATTTAAAAAAAAATCATCTCTTCTCTCTCTCTTCCCACCTACGGCTCACCACTAACACCAAGGGGGTTTCACCATCTTTGATCTTTGATCTAATTCAAGCATCTAAGGGTGATTATCAAGGTTATTTAAGGTGGTTTCAAGGTTCAATCCATCTAATTTCAAGATTAATCAAGAATTAAAAGTTTGGGTTTTAAAATATAATTTGGAGTTTTTCAAGATCTTCATCATCTCTTCTTGTTCTTTATCTTTTATAAGTTTAATTCTAAACCTTTCTTTGATTTCTTGATTTTTATGTTCTTGATTCATAGATCCATAGATGCATGTGTTCGTGTTACACTTTTATCAACAAATCAAATGGGTTTTATAAAATGCATGAAGATGTGATGATTAGTGAGTTAATAAATTGATAGAGATGGGATTAGGATGTTGATAATAGTGGATTTGTTGTTGGTTCATGTGGATGAAGATGATTAGGATAGATTGTTGTAAATTCGGAATTGAAAACTGGGCAGATATTTGAGTCATCTTGTAAGGGTCATAACTAGGTCATTCGGATAGGTTTTATTGATTTTCTTAAGCCTAAAGTTTTCTACAGAGAGTTTACTTTCTAACCCAAGTGGTTTAGTAAATTAAAAGTGAGCAAAGGTCGGTCAAAATAATTTTACAAAATTTGCTATCGAATCTGAGTTTTTGGGACAGTTTATGTGTTGTGTTTGTGAGGTCAAGCCCATGTCAAAACGTCTTTTAAATCAATGGGATTGATACTGTAATAAGACTATGATGTATAGGATTTTCTAGAATTTTTTTAGATTTTATTAAAAGGTCTAAATGGGTCAGGTCAAGCCAAACTTTTAGGTGGTTGCAGCAGGTCATTTTCTATACACTTTGGGTTGTCGAATTTTTGGAAAATAGTTAAACTTGTCAAACCTTTTTAGGAAAACTACAGTAGGTCTATAACATCATGAGGTTGTGGGAAATGAAATATGAAGGTCCGTTGAGATAATTTGATATTTTATAAAAATTTGTTAAGTGACATTAAATTTTTGCCATAATCTGAGAATTTGAATAATGAAGTAAAAAGGTGTTTAGAGTTTAGATAAAGTAGGGGAAGCTTGATGGGATGTTTATAAGAGTTATTTGACATTAGTATCCATCAGTTGAAAGGAAAACTAGACGTTAAGATCACTAAAGGCATTTAGACGTGAATTGGGATTAAGGGATATTTTTAGACAACATTTACGTTCGAGATTTCTACGCTTTCCAAAATTAGTAACCTTTAGTATAAGCGTCATAACTTAACTAAATACCCTACATCTTCAATAAGACACGATTTTACTAATTAATCTAAGACACAAACACATATGGATTCTATAGGTACTTCTTATATAGGTAATAAACTACAATCGATTCTTTTTAATCGTATTCTTCTTCTTTTGAGAATTGTTATCAGATGAATGAAGGGTTTATCTTTGTTGTAGTTTCATCGCCGTGTTTCTTAGTTCCTGACTCATTAACACATCATTCTTTTCCTTGTTACTTCATGTGATTTTGGAGAATCATACCGCCAAGAGTCAACTTCTAAAAGACAAAAGATAAGAGTTAGAAAGATCAAACCACAACACAAGGATTTATAGTGGTTAGGTAACGAAGCACTTCTTCACCCTACTCCACTCCCCGAGTAACCAACTCGAGAGTTCTCTTCACTATGTCAACAAACTCCCTTTAGGCGGAGAAAACCATACACAAGTAGCTTACACCAATTTCTGACACAAAGCCAAATATCGAGTTTTAATCTTAGCTTAGACCAATCTACCACACACTTTGTATTTTGAGGACTAAAGTACTAGCCGCACTATCAACTCTTCACTTTACCTAAACTCTAACACGATCACCCCGATCTAACTATTCTCACTATGATCACCACGATCTAACTATACTTTCTATGATCACCACGATCTAACTATTACACACAATTACACAATATACACAAATGATTTACAAATTATGACACAATCGTAACTTCGTTACGAGAACACAAACTAAGCTATAATACTTCGTAACTTAATGGTAGGAAGTATTCTTCTCTTGCACTTAAGGATTTAAGCTTGAATCACTTGGAAATAAATGCTTAAGATTAAATGATCAAAGGATTGTAGGTGATGTATAAACTGATTTTAGACAGAATAGAATGAGTGCAAAAGGTGAGAAAATCAGTTGGGAACAGTCTGCTAATTATAGGCAAAGCAGGGAGCCTTTTTGTCTGGTCGGCCCCCTTAGCTCCTAGGTTGGCCTCCTTATCACTAAGGGGGCCGCCCTTACCTTTAAGGGAGCCGCCCAAGGCCAGACGCTCCTTTTTTGTCTTTTCCATGGGAGGTGTTTTCCGGATCAAATATAGCCGTTTTTAGGTGGAAAATCCGAATTCAAAAACATTTATTTTGAATAAAACATTTTTTATAAATGAAAAAATGTTTTGTATAAGTTATAAAAATGTTTGTAACATTTTATGAAAAATGTGAGGTTGAATAAAAATTTCTTTAATCATAAAATGTATTAAGCATTTATTTATTCATATGTTTAATTTTACATTAAGCGTTTTTACATTTTGTGATTATCAAAACGTATAGAGGTCAAAAAATATTAATAACGTTTTTGGGCATTATTTCTATCAACAATCTCTCCCTTTTTTATGATTACAAAATCTAAACTCATTAAATGTAAAATTATTTTTAAACAAGTATTTAGTGAGTTTTATTTCTATTTTCCCCCCTTTTTGAAGAATCAAAATGGCTTCGTCGATGAATAAGCGTAAAATCGACGGAACAAACGCTCCCCCTTGATGTGTGCTCCCCCTCGTTTGAGGGCACCAAGGAATCGAGCTATGAAAACTTTGCTACAAAGCTAAGTTATAGAAACAAGACCAATATTTCTAACATATAGCAATGTCATGAAAAATATTTAAACATGGTAACAATAAATTTGTGTTAGCCAATCATCAGAAATATCATCCAATTAAACTCAACTATATACTCATATAGAAGACAACTAACTAATTTACTAATTCCATATTTAAAGAACATAGAATAAAAGTCCATTCATTCAACATAAGACTTGTGTGTACCACACAATCATACAACTAGCATGCATTAAAAAAAGAAATATTATGCTTAAGGCATAATAATACATCATACATAAATAAAAACTATAAAGGTCTTAATTTTCTTAGAATGCCATAGGACTTGCTTGCAAAGAGTTTGGTTGAAAATCATTTGAAACATGAGTGACTAAACATAGAGTATGTTTAGTTTGGAGAAAGTGATGGTGGTGGTGGCGAATTTGGTGGTGGTGGTTGTGAAAGCATGTGTTCGATGTAAGAAAATATGTATTCGAGTTTATCTCTCAACCCAAAGATAAGAGTACGGTTGTGAACGCAACATAAGCATGAATCTCCATGTGCTTCAAGAAGGTTCCACGGAATGGGATGATCAAGGATAGGTGGTGAATGTGATAGAGTATTGAATTGAATGTCAAGTTGAGTGATTAGTGAAGGAGTGATAATGATCTCCATGGGTTCACTCTCTTAAGTTGGAGGCAGTGGAGGTACTCTTGGAGGAGGAGACATTGGTGAGTTCAAGTAGCCATTGGTTGATGGTGATGTGGAGGAGGTTGGTGATTTAAGTTTGGAATCAATGGAGGATGAAGAAGTGGCCACGGTGGATGGAGTTTTTGAGGGTGCATTTGAGGCACTTAGTGATAAGACTTGATAATTTGGGGAAGGAGTTTTGGTGTCATCATGAGTGAGATCAATGAATAATTGTTTTGGTTGAATTATGTTGATTTTTTGTCTTTTAGAAAGTTTGGAAGTGGAAACCTTAGTAGATTCCATAGAGGTAATGGTGGTTGATGATGAATGAAGAGGATGATGAATTGGTAGTAAAAAATGGGAGGCAATTTATTAGAAGAGGATGGTTTAGAAGTGGTATGAATTGGAGCTAGTTTAAGCATTTCTAAATATGTTCGTGTTTTCTAGGTAAGGATAGCTAAGGATAAGTAAAAGAGGGTTAAAAAGAATAAAGGAACAGTAACATCCGTGATCAGATAGGTCGGCCCCCTTATCTATGGTGCCGACCCCCTTATTGATAAAGGGATCACCCTTATGAGCTAAGGGGGCCGCCCATCTGACACTTTTCAGACGACCCAAAATTTGAACTTTTGCAAAAAAAAATGTGAGAAAGGTTGTATTTGGTAAACACATTTGCAGCAAGTCCTATGTGACCATATATGAGCATAAAACAAACATTTATGCATGAAACACATAAGAATTCATGAAATAAAGATGCATGGTTATATTCTAATAAACTTACTAATAATCCATAATGATTAGAGCTCCCAAATAAGCTAAACACGATCAAGTTCTTCCGACTAAATCAGGTCAACATCATTGATGTGTCGTTTTGTGGTGTATATTTTATTGATTCAAGTTTTAAATTTATATTTTGCCGACTAAACCAAAAACAACACTTTAACGGGCAGTGTACCCGATCGGTAGTAGTTTCGTGGTAAGTAGGGTGTCGAACACTTGAAGCGAGGTTAAATCTATCAATTTAATTAATATCTTGGTTATCTAATCTATGTTAATTCAATCCTATTCTAAACCTATGTCAGTCCTAATCTTAATTCTAACGGGAAAAGAGGGTTTTTCAGCCTGAGAGACTGGCACGGTTTGGTTGGTGACTATAATCAATTCAAGGAACTTTAACCCACGTATAACAACCCAAGAATTTTCATCAAATGCAAAACCCATTTTACTATGATCACAATTGTACGGGGAAATTTTTTGCTTTATTACATTACTTATATATCTCAGTATGTCATAACTAAAGTAGACGAGCTCACGCAACCTATCTATGACCATCCTATCTTCATATGTCAAGCAAACATCATAACTTGTCAAGTCAATATCATCATATTCTTTTTACAAAGTACATTATTCCTATAATGTACCATTCGCAACGTTATATCAAAACGGGCTTTAAACCGTTATCGTATACCTCTAAACCCTAATCTCATGGAAAGATTAACATCTAAAGTATAACACCTCGTGTTTTAGGACAATGTACGACGTTAATAAAGTCACCATTTATTTTTAGTATTGTACGCGTTTGTTTTTAATGGAAATCGTTACGTTAAATCGCGTAAGCTAAAAATGATCAGTTAACGTAAACGGGCATCAAGCAAATTATTGTTTACGTCAAACAAGGGTTAAGTAATTATTTTGAGGATAATTATTAACATTACACAAGTTATTTTATCGGATACGTGAAAGTGTTTACGTTTCGCGATAAATGACAATTAGGTTTTCCCGGAACCCTAAAAATTAACGTACGCTTCAACAAATACCTACGTTTATATACAATGATCAAAGTTTATAAAACTTTAGGCATATGTATATATTTATACACATCTCATATGATTATACAAGATAACAAATACTTTACAAAATACCAAGACTTTACAAAGTAAACTTTTATATAAAAACTACACTTTACTTTTAATTAAAAGTTTTACTTATACTTTCTTTTATAAAAATACACAAGTAACATACACATTATATAAAAGAAATAAAGGAAAAACACCTCCCTTGAAATCATGGGATGATTCCCATTAGGAGGAACCAAGAGACCAAGGCATTTAAGCCCTTGTTTCCCTCCTTTCTTGTCCCCTTGAAACCCACGGCATACCCCCCTCCCCTTGGACTTTCTAGTCAAACATTGCAACTAGAAATATCTTATACCTCTTCCTATATATATTTCATGCATGCATAAGAGTTTACATACCTTTTTACTTAACAAAAATTCACATTTTTCTCTCCTCTCCTAAGCCAAAACCCACGGCCAAAATAACAAACCTAAGCAATCCATACAAAACTTTTATACAATCCATACAACCCTTTACACATCAATCCTAAGGCATACTAAAGTGTTTTCAAGCATTGGTTCATCATTTGCAAGGATTAAGGAAGAAAAGGGAAGATTAGGGTTTCAAACCTAATCTTGGGTTTATAAGCTTGTAAGCTTTGGTTTTGAATCTAAACACGGGTTTAGCATTCATTTCTCATCTCATACATCATCCCTAAGGTCTTCCTAATTCCTTCATACTTTTATTTATTATGATTTTATGTGTTATATGTTAATTATGGCTATAATCACCACTAAGGACTTTTTAATATGTAAAATGAGTTATTACTTATGTTTATGATTTTATGCACTTTTTATCATGTCATATTGTCATATATATCATGGAAAAATGGATATAAGAGTATGTTAACATATGGTTTAAGTATAAACATGTTTAGGTAATAATTAGGGTTTTATAAGGTTACTTAATTATTCACATGTGAAAGTAATGAAACTAAATTGTTAAACTTGTTACAATGACTTTATAAGAACTATGGATGAACTTGGACATTATTATAAGTATCACATAAGTTAAAAATAGCTATTAGAGTTTTTAAAGTAAACTACTAAATTAAATAATACATAAAACAAGGTTTTTATAAAGATATACACATGAATACTTAGGGGCTGTTTTAAATTCGAATCTCATACAGTGGGTTTGTCATAAAATAATAATAATACGTCTCGTGACGATTCCAAAATGATAAGAAACTCGAAAAACCGATTTATAACGAAAAAGATACGTTAATTACGAGTTTACGACGATAAATACTTTTATAAAACTATTTTTATAAAATTTACTATTCATTACAGAAACTAATATTTTTAAAACATCTAAAATATGATATAACTTTTAATTACGAGATCGTACTCGAAAGAATCGCTAAAACGGATAAGTTATTACGATTACGAATTTACGCTAATTAAAACCCAAAAACGACAAACTAGCTGTTGTGAACAGTAAAATCACTATTCATCACAGAATATCAAAAACATGAAAATGTAATATTTTGATCACTCGTCTTACTACGAAGACGTGGACGTAAGAAACGCGAGCAACGGACTTAAAACGACCGAATTAGGTCATTTTTACGAAAAGTATATTTATAAACGTTTTCACTTTATAAATATTATTTTACTAAAACGATTAGTCGGTGATTATGCTATATAGAATATTGAGTGGTTATCAAAGTGCTATAATACTAGGGAGTTTCATAATGAGGCCTCTTCGGATGGCGTATCGACGAGTTGTTGGATTTACGATTTAAAGTGTCATAACTCCTCGTACGTCATGTCATGACCTCTTTAATTATGATAGCCCGAACGATAGTACGATGTAACAACTATAAGATTATATTCAATGTTATTAATTAAAGTACTCAGTACTTATACGACCTTAATTTAAATAGGTTGCATCTAAACGTTTTGCGTGACGTTTTATCTGTGTTATTTGGACTATCAGTACTCAAGGTGAGTTCATAGCCCCACTTTTTACAGTTTTACTGATTTACTATTATTTGGGGTGAAAACATGCTTTGTTTTATAAATTGGACGCAAGTGTTTAAAGTATATTGATTATGTGTTTGCCTAAGTAGCGATAACCCTCCTGAGCCCATTATCATGAACTGTCAATTGCATAGATGTAGTTGTTAATTGCATTATGTGAGCGCGAATGTTATAAATAGATCTATTGGGATTAACCTCCCCGTTTGGGTGATTAGCTATCACCGGGAACGAACGTTGACCATGTCGGACTTGGATGTTGCGGGTTACAACATCTGTACGGGCAAAATAACTGCTAAAATAGCAAATATAGGTTGAGCTTCAGTGTCATGAGCTTAGTGCAACAGTAATCTGGTTTTGTGATTGTTGGCATATGTTGTAACATCACGGGAAAGTCTTGCGGTCCTGCATAATTTAAATACATAAACCTATGAATTCACCAACATTTTTGTTGACGTTTTAAGCAATGTTTTCAGGAGGTCAATAGGCACGAGGTGCCAAGGATGCATTGGATTATGTTTTGGATTGCACTGTTAAAGATTTATGTGCATCATGTTTTGGGAAATCTATGTTATCTTTTGTAATATTAAACAAAGAACAAGTAAAGCTATAAGCTTTTGTAATATGTCTTTTTATTTAAATCCAATGTATCAATTTAAACGACTTTTGTGTCGTTCTTATATATATCTTGTGCTGTTGATCTTGAAGTAACACGCCCCGGATCCTTATTCCGCTGCGACCCATTTTGGGGGTGTGACATTAAAAACGGAATTAAAACGAAGGAGTTATGAGTTTTGAAATTTAAGTTTATAAAAATAGTTTATAAAGTGTTTTGTACATACTGTTTTGACATAGTTTTTTAAAAACAGTGAGTATTTTATTTGAATAGTTTATCTCGTCATGATTAAACTATTTATATAATATCATTATATAATCAATAAAAATATTAAATCATGTATTATTAACAAATACTCAATGGTTGGACAAAGATAACATTTTATTTACGAATACAAATACGTAGACATTTATTTAATAAATACGATTTAAATATTGTTTCGCTTTTTAAACTAAACAAAAGCTATTAGGTGATGATATAACTCTATAACTTATAATGTTGTATATATATTAAATACATTGTACTTATACGACTTATAATTAATTAGGTTGCATCCCGGATCGTTTGTGACGATTACTTGTTGAATTTGCGATAATAACTACATTCACTTGAGGTGAGTTTATAGCCCTTCTTTCACTTGTTTTAGATTACTTTACAAATCTCAGGGGAGAATACATGCTCGTTACAATTTGTTTACATATTCATTTACAATTTATTTTGCATACTTTTCTACATACTTGATTGCATACTTGATTTCGTAACTTAGTTACATACTCGTTTACATACACATTTACAAAAACTGTTTACATACTCATTGCAAACTCATTTACAAACTTGTTACACACTTATTTTCATATTGTATAGGATACAATACTTGTTTTCACTTATGGACGCAACAACTTTACTTTGATTTAAATGATTACGGATTAGCTTAAGTTGCATGAACTGTTAATTACTCGGAGGGTAAGCGCGATTGTTATAAAATAAATCTATTTGGGATTGACAATCCCCGTTCGGGTGAGTAGCTCTCACTAGTTTTCAGCGATATTGGACTAACGAACGTTATACCATATCGGAGCACGATTTGATTGGTGTCTACGGGGCCAACAACTCCATACTCACGAACTCTTACTGTTCTTTGAATAAAGTGGCATACATATAAGTCTATGTCGCAGTTTCATGAATTTAGGGGTGAAATCGTAATCACACTTGGTGACTATTGTATTGGATACAATGGTCATGCATACTTTACAAACGCTTTGGTTTAACTATACTTAATTTCAGACCCCAAAAATTTCAGGTCAATATTTTAAACTTTTTCGATCATTATTTTTTACTTTTATACGTTACATTTGAATCTGGCTATTTACCGGGAAGTTAACCCGCATAAATCTGAAAAACATCATCGGACGCGTTCCGACTTTGAATTTTGATTAGTTTAGATATTATATGAGTTATTTTATCTTTTCTAAGTGTTTCGTAGTTTACGATCGCTCCCGGTATTTATTTTTACGCTTTAACGTTTAAATTACGTTTTTCGCGTTTTTGACCTAACGGAACCCCGAAAACACGAAATCTTTTCGTGTAAACCTTAGTTATCGTTCATCTCGTATTGATAAGTCCAAAATTTCGTTCAACCCCTCCCCCTCTATTAAAATCGGATGCCTAAACCAAACCAAATGCAACCATAAGTCTTGAAATTCATTCAAGAGCATCTTTTATTTGAATTCCTCACGCATATGATGGATAGTGACACATAAAAGTGTCATTCTCATGCACACTTACAATGCACTACCAACATGTGAGCTCTTACACTCTTGTAAGACTTAGACTAAGACCTTTTACTAGCTCTTAAGCATAAATAATAAACCATGACTCAAAATTTGAACCAAATGGTCCTTGTGGGGATGTTTCGACCGAACAAGGTGTACACACACCTTTGGTGTGTGTTGGTCACTAGATACTACAAACCAAGAAACCCTAGACCATCTCTTGTCCTATAAATACATACACATATTACAACTTGGGGTTTCATATCATTTCCAAAGTCACCAACAAAAAATTTCTTTCCCTCCTCTCCTCTTGAATCTCATGGCATACACACCCCTTTTAGGGTTTCCATTATCTTTGATTTCTTGCATAATTCAAGCATACTAGGTTTATTTCTAAGATCATCTAAGGTGGTTTGAAGTATTGGCTCTTTGATTTCAAAGGTCTTTCAAGAATTTATAAACTAGGGTTTCAAGATTTGTTGTTGGGTTTTATAGATCTAGTACTTTAGGGTTAGATCTTGTGATTTCTCTACTTGTTCTTCACTTTTGTAAGTATCTTGGTCTTTTCTTATGGTTTACTTATGTTCTTTCATATATGTTCAAGATCCATACATCCTTATGTTGTTTTTTAATTTTTGAAAGACTATAAAATAAGATTTTATAAATAATGATGTTACTTTGTTTCACTAGTTAAATATTATGTTTTTGGTGAGATGAGAGTTGAATGAGAATTGCAACAATAGAAATGAATGGATGAGGTTAGTTTTAGGTGTGATTTTGTTGTGGATTAGTTGTGAACGGAGATTAGGCTAGACTAGGCACTATTGTGAAGTTTGGTGTGATTTTTGGAAGCGTTTATGAAAAATAATGTTGTTGATCAAAAATTGTTTTGGGGTTTTGGTCGACCTAAAAATGTTTTTATTAGGCGCAAAAGTAGTTCTTGGAGAGCTCGCTTCGAATAAATAGTTTTTCATATATCGCACACTAAAATTGGACTTAAAACGGCCAAGTTATAGCAAAATGAAACTTGAAACATTTTTCGGCAAATAATTATTTACCTAAGTGCTGATGTGAATAGTAAAATGGGTTTTCGGACACTTTCGAGATATTTTAAGCTTTTAAAACACTAGTAAAACATATAGTAACACATATATAATGATTAGTATCATTTAATGGCATCGTTAACATATTTTAGGAAAAGCATTAAGGTTACTAAAAATAGTAAGTTTGGTGAATTTTAGCAAGGTGGACATGAAAGTTAAACGTTTAGATTTCTCTAGTACACTTAAGGAATATGGATTAAGCAAATATAGGGGACGGTATTAACGTCCCGAAACTAAAAACTTTTCTAAAATAGAAACTTACTAAAAATAGTAATTTTTGGTTAAACGCCGAAACTTAACAAAAAACTTTATAATTTTATTTAGTCACGTTTTGTTAATTAAGTCGAAGCAAAAAAACACACATGGATGTCTTTTAGTGATGAACATATTGTGCAATTCTTGGTATACTTTCCGTGTTCCTAAGACGCGTTATTATTCTAGGTCGCGGCTACATTTCTATATCATCTCTTACTTGCGTGAATTATCATTTGCTCATCTTGCTAAGGTGAGTTCATAGCCCCATGTTTTACTACTTTTACTTTACTACTTTGGGGTGAGAAACATTGCTTGTTTTTAAACTATGGACACAGTTACTTTACGTTACCTTTTCCTGATTACGTGTTGCCTATGTAGCGAATAGACCACTAATGCCCAAACTATCATGAACCGTCAATTGGTTAACCGATGGACTAGTTAAGTAAGCGCGAATGTTGTAAATAGATCTATTGGGACTAATTATCCCTATCCGAGTGAGTAGCGCTCACTACCCACAGGGCTCCCGATAAACGGATATATACCATGTCGGATTCCACTAGGTGATCTTGGTCAGATACCTTTAGGGCAATTAATTCTTGTTTGGCATATAATATGCTTCCTTTTAATTGAGCTTCGGTATCATGAGCTTAGCGCAACAGTAAATATTTTTTATGTGGAGTTGTATCTGTTATAACTGTCACATGCGTAGTGCGAACTTGTAGTCCACTTTTAATACTATATTCAAACATATGAATTCACCAACTTTATGTTGACGTTTTTAGCTTGTTTTTCCTAGGTGCTTAGTTGTAGATGTCTTTGCTTACTTTATGGTGTTACCTTGCATTGGACCGATTTTCAAGAACTATTATTATCTATGTTAACATCGTTGTCAAACTTTAAAACTTTTTGTTCGCTTTCGCATATTATCTTTGAACTTATGTAAAACCTTAACTATCTCAAATTAATGCAACGATGTTGGATTTTCAAACGTACCCTTATAGGTCATTCTTTGTATCTTGTGTGATGTATATTATGACATCACGCCCCCGGACACCTATTTTCGTCCAGGCCCCGTTTGGGGGTGTTACAGATTGGTATCAAGAGCCAAGGTTATAGAGAACCAGGTTGTAACACCCCCAAAATTGGGTCGCAGCGGAATATGTTTCCGGGAGCGTTACTTCATAATACCATTGCACAAGTCATGAGAGAACGACCTCTAAGTGTCGTTTGAAAAGTATTCTTGTATTGTTTAGACTCCAATGCACATCATATAGGCCAAGCATCTAATTCACCTGAGAAAAACATGCTTAAAAGTGTCAACATTAAAGTTGGTGAGTTCATAGGTTTTTGTACAAATAACTGTAAATCCCAAAAACTATATATATAGGTTTACTGTGTTCCAAGTTTCGCCCATACAAGACTTGCAACGCATAAACCTACATATATAGGTTTCCTTAAAATATATATAATCCCAAATTGTTTCCAAGTATATATTGTAATGAGCACAATATCCCAAAATGTTTCCAAGTTTGATTTGCCACTTTATTCAAGGCAACGTAAATATTCATATGAGTATGAAACAATGATTACAATTACTCTAAGTTATGGAACCGCTACGTAGACTCATATAAGTATGCCACTTTATTCAAGGCACCGTAAGGATTCAGATTCATCAGTATATCATATTTTACTCCGACAATGTTATAACGTTCGTTAGTTCGATCTCGAACTAGTGATAGCTAATCACCCGAACGGGAGTAGTCAACCCCCAATAGATCTATTTCATAACACTCGCGCTTACCCTCCAGGTAATTCACAGTTCAATTCACTTAAGCTAATCCGTAATCATTCGGGGTAACAGTTTGATAAGGTCCTTGTATCAAAAAAATATAGTGAAACAAGCAATGCCATCTCGTCCCGAGATAAATAAATGAGTGCTTTAACCAATTTGTAAACGAGTTGAAAATACCCAAATAATGAGTTTGAATTAACCGTATAAATAAATTTGTAACCAAGCATGTTCTCACCCCAAAAACATAAGTAAAATCAGTAAAACGTGGGGCTATAAACTCACCTCGAGTGAGTTAATCAATAATATACTTCCCAAGTAAAAATGCGTCACGTAAATCGCCTGAATGCAACCTAAACAATTATAGGTCATATAAGTACTAAGTACCTTGATTAATCAATATCATATATTCCTATATAGCTCATCATACTATCGTTCGGGCTATCATAATTAAGAGGTCATGTAGTGAACGTATGAGGAGCTAGGACACTTTAAATCGTAAATCCAACAACTCGTCGATACGCCACCCCGAAGAGGCCTCATTATGAAACTCCCTAGTAATATAGCACTTTGCTTAACTAATACCACATATAGGTCTATATAGCTCAATCACTATCTAATTGTTTTGGTAAAATTGTGTTTAATAAGTAAAAACGTTTATAATTACCGTTTAGTAATTATAGCATAACTTTTGCGTTTTAAGCCCGATTTTGACGTTTCTTATGCCCACGCTTTCGTACTAAGACGAGTGATCAAAATATTACATTTTTAATTTTTCAATATTCTGTGATGAATAGTGTTTTTACTGTTCACAACAGCTCATACACTTATTTTTACGTTTTAATTAGCGTGAAACCCGTAAATGTCGTATCTTATTCGTTATAGCTCCGTTTTTAGCGATTCTTTCGAGCACGTCTTCATTTTTAAAAGTTCTATCATATTAATGATGTTTTCAAAAATAAATGTCATTGATGAACAGTAACCTTTTATAAAATTTATTTTATAAAACCCGGTATTAACGTAAAACGTATCTTTTTCGTTATTAATCTGTTTTTCGAGTTTCTTACCTTTTTAGAATCGTCATGAGACGTATTATTTTTATAAAGTGTCAAACCCACTGTATGAAAGTCGAATCTAAACAACCCTTTTGCAATTCATTTGTATACTCATTTATAAAGTTTACTTAATAGTGATTTAGCTATATAAACATCATATACACATATAATCATAAGAAATAAAGAGATTAAGGTTTTTAGGTAACCTTAATAATGAGGTAGGATGATGAAAAAAGTAATCTAAACCCTTGTTTAGATGAAAACCCAAGATAATAACCCTTGAAAACCCTAATCTCTTCCAAAACCCTAATCTTGAATTATCTTCCTTAAACCTTGCAAATGGTTATCCCAACCTTCAATACTTCTTAGAATACCTTAAGTATGATGTATAAACACTTGTATGGTCTTAGAAAATCAAGACATGGATTGTGTATTGAGGGTGAATTGAGCCGTGGGTTATGTGAAGAGAAATGGGAGAGATTTTGTTGTTTACACCTTAAGATATAAGATGTGTGTGTTATCTTTTCCTTGTTGCTAGCTTATGTACTCCAATGACTTTTTTAAAATCATGTCTAGGTTCATGAAAGACACAAATGTGGATTTTAGGGAAATTAGTCAAGTGGTTCAATGGTGTAAGACTTGGTTCCCTTGATATTTGTTATATCTTGATATTTAGGAAGTAGTCATGCAAATTAGATATTTCTTGGTTCTATCCTCTTGAAATCCGGCCACATAGGCTCATGGGTGATGATATATAGTTTATTTTGAGTATTGGGTATAATCGTGGGTATTTGTTTAAGCGTAGTTATGTTTTGGTGGTTCCGGGTATGCTAAAACGTATTTTATCGCGAAACGTAAACATTTTACGCAACCAATAAAAATACAATGAACAAAGTTAATAATTATCATTAAAATAATTACTTAACACTTGCTTGATGTAAACATTTAATTGTTTGATTCTCGTTTACATTGAACGATAATTTTTAGCTTACACGATTTAACTTAACGATTACGATTTAAAAGCAAACGCGTACAATACTAAAAATAACTTGTGAATTTATTAACGTCATAAATGACCTTAAAACACAGAGTGTTATTGACTCCCCTCGTTAAATGAGCCTTGTCCTCAAGGCTTAAGATGCGACACTTGACAACGGTGCGGTCTTTGTGAAGAGATGTGGATATTTATTTCAAAATTGATCCTTACATTCCCATGTGAACTCAGGACCTTGTCTAGAGTTCCATCGAACTTTGAAAATTAGGACACGGCTTTGCCTTAACCGCTTGACTTCTTAATCCATGATTTCTACAAGTTCTTCGACAACTGAAGCTTGTCATCAAAGTGAAGTCCATCCAACGGGACGGCTAATGGTTCGTTGGCATGACACTTCTTTAAGTTGGATACATAAAATGTAATGTAAACCCTGCTCAGCTCTTGCGGAAGCTCAAGCTTGTAAGCAATGGATCCAACCTTTTCCATCACCTCGGATGGTCCAACCTACTTGGGGTTTAGCTTCCCCCGTTTGCCAAAGCATACTTCTTCTTTCTAAGGTGATACCTTAAGCATAACTCGGTTGTCAATTTGAAATTTTAAAGGCTTATGTCTCACATTGGCGTAACTCTTTTGGCGAGCAAGTTTGATAGCAAATTGCCCTAGGGTGACTTAGTGATGTGCCTCGGTTTCTTGGCTTAGGATTTGGTATAAAATGATGTCGACTTTATTGTAAGATGGTGTAAAGGTCTACTTAGTTGTTATGGTTACTAATTCAATTTACCAAAGTAAACGCGTTTTATGAATACACATGTAGAATTTGATATAAATAGGAAATTGTTTCTTGACAAGAAGTTTTAAGGTGACTACTCTCAGCATGGCATGGTCCTTCCTGAATTATACATAGTTGATCAGGCCATGTATAATTGAGGACTAACGATGCATTGCTCATTTTCGTCAAAATAGCGTTATAGTTTCATAATAATGGCGGGAGTGGTTTATATAAATGAGTAGAGAATTAAAATACAACGAAATTTTCACAACACATTGATTTGATAGATAATTTGAAATCATTCGGTACAACGGAAATTTAAGAGAAATACAACGAGAACTCCCAAGGAGATAAAGTCTAAGGTGGTTCCAACTTAGGGTTCACTAGGCAAAGCGAGACAACTTTCTCTTTTAAGCTTCGATCTCATCTTCAATGTTGTTAGTATCTTGATCGGTTTCTCCTCCTCCTAAGGCAAGCACCATTCCATGTGTTTCAGTACCTCCAGCTTGGTTTCCATGGTTTCGGTTCTTCAATTTCGGGCAATCACTCTTGTAGTGCCCTTGGTTCCCACATTCATAACAAGTGAGGGTTCTTTGATTGTTAGTGGCAGCAGAACTCCAACAGTCTCGGGTCAGATGACCGACCCTCTTGCAGTTTGAGCATTTTACAGTGCATGGGCCATTGTGATGAAACTTGCACTTGTTGCACAGCGGTAGAGTTCCAGCATACTCTTTTCTTTCACCAGTCCCAGCGGCGTAAGCTTGGGCCACATTCTGCCTCTTGGGAAGTTGTTGTTGAGCTTGGTGGTTGTTGTCAAGTTTCCTTTTGTTCTCAGCTTGACGTTCAGCAAAAGTGCTGATTTTCTTATCCATCAACTCTGTTGCCATTTCAGTAGCTTCCTGCATGGTTTTTGGTTTTGACGCCACAACACTTCCGTGAATCATGTCGGGCAAACCACCGACATACCTTTCAACCTTGTCAGACTCCTCAGGAAACATTCTAACACACAGCAGTGCTAGTTCCTGGAAATGTTGGTTGTACCCTGTCACATCGGTACCTTTTACTTTCAAATTCCACAACTCAGCCTCGAGCTTCTTCATCTCGTTCCTCGGACAGTACTTGTCAGTCATTTTCTTTCTCAGATCTATCCAGGTCATTGCATACGCAACATCATGACCAACAATTCTAACGTGGGAATTCCACCACGTCAGAGCTCCTGCCAAAAGAGTACAAGTGGAGAACTTGATCTGATTTTCCACAGAGCAGTTGCTTATGCGGAATACAGTCTCTATCCTTTCAAACCATTGGGTTAGTTCGACCACTCCATCAGTGCCTTTGAAATACAGAGGTTGGCACTTCATGAAGTCTTGGTAAGTGCATTCTCGAGCAATGCGTTCGGTCCTTCTGGCACCCGTTCTTGAAGTATGGCTGTCATCGCCATTCCTGTTTGCCTCACGTGCTGCCAGTGCATCAGTAACACCTTGGTCAATCACTGCCTGAAGTTGGGCATTGGTGACAGTGGTGGTGGTAGGATTTTCTGTAACTGGTGTTGTCCTTGTGGCTCTTTTTGGTGCCATTTCCTTCAAAATCATAAGAAATTATAATACACGTCAGATTTCATAAAATCTTAAACGCGACATGACTGCTGTAACAAGCAAAATTGAATTTATATAAGTATATTATACAAGACCAGTAGTAATATACGTACTATAATATAGCACGTATATTAATCATGTAAGCGCGTATTGCGTGCAAATAAGCAATTAGTGTGTCTGCACCTATTAGACAAGTATTCATATAGTGGTTTTATCACTATAATTATTTCACATAATGCCTCTAGGGATTTACTCCTATCTCACGAGTCCTAACCATCCTTGAGGGAATTTATCAAACACCTCGATTTGTGTAACAACCTGTCATGGCTCAATCTCGCAACTCATCAAACAAGAACTGTCTTGAGATTCAGTCATGAATTGTTACACATCTCGACCTAGTTAATAAATTTACTCGACGATGGACAATACTCGAACCTTTTATGTTCATCTAACTTCACATAGTTATCATATTGCATGTATATCATGTATGTCCCGTAAAAATCTTTTGAAAATGTGATCGTTGAAAGTGGTCATAGTCTAGGTAAGATACGCAACCTAGTTCTCTATGACCTTGGCTCTGATACCAATCTGTAACACCCCCAAAATTAGGTCGCAGCGGAATATGTTTCCGGGAGCGTTACTTCATAATACCATTGCACAAGTCATGAGAGAACGACCTCTAAGTGTCGTTTGAAAAGTATTCTTGTATTGTTTAGACTCCAATGCACATCATATAGGCCAAGCATCTAATTCACCTGAGAAAAACATGCTTAAAAGTGTCAACATTAAAGTTGGTGAGTTCATAGGTTTTTGTACAAATAACTGTAAATCCCAAAAACTATATATATAGGTTTACTGTGTTCCAAGTTTCGCCCATACAAGACTTGCAACGCATAAACCTACATATATAGGTTTCCTTAAAATATATATAATCCCAAATTGTTTCCAAGTATATATTGTAATGAGCACAATATCCCAAAATGTTTCCAAGTTTGATTTGCCACTTTATTCAAGGCAATGTAAATATTGATATGAGTATAAAACAATGATTACGATTACTCTAAGTTATGGAACCGCTACGTAGACTCATATAAGTATGTCATTTTATACAAGGAACCATAAGGATTCAGATTCATCAGTATATCATATTTTACTCCGACAATGTTATAACGTTCGTTAGTTCGATCTCGAACTAGTGATAGCTAATCACCCGAACGGGAGTAGTCAACCCCCAATAGATATATTTCATAACACTCGCGCTTAGCCTCCAGGTAATTCACAGTTCAATTCACTTAAGCTAATCCGTAATCATTCGGGGTAACAGTTTGATAAGGTCCTTGTATCAAAAAAATATAGTGAAACAAGCAATGTCATCTCGTCCCGAGATAAATAAATGAGTGCTTTAACCAATTTGTAAACGAGTTGAAAATACCCAAATAATGAGTTTGAATTAACCGTATTAATAAATTTGTAACCAAACATATTCTCACCCCAAAAACATAAGTAAAATCAGTAAAACGTAGGGCTATAAACTCACCTCGAGTGAGTTAATCAATAATATACTTCCCAAGTAAAAATGCGTCACGTAAATCACCTGAATGCAACCTAAACAATTATAGGTCATATAAGTACTAAGTACCTTGATTAATCAATATCATATATTCCTATATAGCTCATCATACTATCGTTCGGGCTATCATAATTAAGAGGTCATGTAGTGAACGTATGAGGAGCTAGGACACTTTAAATCGTAAATCCAATAACTCGTCGATACGCCACCCCGAAGAGGCCTCATTATGAAACTCCCTAGTAATATAGCACTTTGCTTAACTAATACCACATATAGGTCTATATAGCTCAATCACTATCTAATTGTTTTGGTAAAATTGTGTTTAATAAGTAAAAACGTTTATAATTACCGTTTAGTAATTATAGCATAACTTTTGCGTTTTAAGCCCGATTTTGACGTTTCTTATGCCCACGCTTTCGTACTAAGACGAGTGATCAAAATATTACATTTTTAATTTTTCAATATTCTGTGATGAATAGTGTTTTTACTGTTCACAACAGCTCATACACTTATTTTTACGTTTTAATTAGCGTGAAACCCATAAATGTCGTATCTTATTCGTTATAGCTCCGTTTTTAGCGATTCTTTCGAGCACATCTTAGTTTTTAAAAGTTCTATAATATTAATGATGTTTTCAAAAATAAATGTCAATGATGAACATTAACTTTTTATAAAATTTATTTTATAAAACCCGGTATTAACGTAAAACGTATATTTATCGTATCTTTTCCGTTATTAATCCGTTTTTCGAGTTTCTTACCTTTTTAGAATCGTCATGAGAAGTATTAATTTTATAAAGTGTCAAACCCACTGTATGAAAGTCGAATCTAAACAGCCCTTTTGCAATTCATTTGTTTACTCATTTATACAATTTACTTAATAGTGATTTAGCTATATAAACATCATATACACATATAATCATAAGGAATAAAGAGGTTAAGGTTTTTTAGGTAACCTTAATAATGAGGTAGGATGATGAACAAAGTGATCTAAACCCTTGTTTAGATGAAAACCCAAGATAATAACCCTTGAAAACCCTAATCTCTTCCAAAACCCTAATCTTGAATTATCTTCCTTAAACCTTGCAAATGGTTATCCCAACCTTCAATACTTCTTAGAATACCTTAAGTAGGATGTATAAACACTTGTATGGTCTTAGAAATCAAGACATGGATTGTGTATTGAGCGTGAATTGAGCCGTGGGTTATGTGAAGAGAAATGGGAGAGATTTTGTTGTTTACACCTTAAGATATGAGATGTGTGTGTTACTTTTTCCTAGTTGCTAGCTTATGTACTCCAAGGACGTGGTTGAGATCAAGACTATATGCATGAAAGACATAATGAGGATTTCTAGGGAAAGTCTTGGTCTTTACTTATGAAAGTGTTGATAAAATATCTAAATGTTCCTAAAAGTAGAGGTTATCCCATGAAAACAAGGAGATGTGTTTCTATGATATTTTCTTTGTATCCTTTGCTACAAATCCGGCCATAAGGACTTATATGTGATGTTATTTTGTAAATTTTGGGTATTGGGTATAAATGTGGGTATTTGTTGAAGCGTAGAAAAGTTTTGGTGGTTCCGGGTATGCCTAAACGTACTTTATCGCGAAACGTAACAAATTTACGTAACCAATGAAAATAAAATGAACAAAGTTAATAATTATCATCAAAATAATTACTTAACACTTGCTTGATGTAAACATTTATTTGTTTGATGCCCGTTTACATTGAACGATAATTTTTAGCGTACGCGATTTAACTTAACGTTTACGATTTAAAGCAAATGCGTAATACTAAAAATACTTAGTGAATTTATTGACGACGTCAATGACCCTAAAACACGAGGTATTATAAACATGAAGAAAGTATCACAAATATCTTAAGCCGTTTATTAAGTGTGCTATAAGATAAATGTTAATCCATAATAATCTTTAGGATATCGGATTTCCCCAAACTAATTGCAAGCAAAGGCTAGGAAGCTCGAGTGGACCGGGACAAAACACCGAACACGAGAGTCTTCAAAAATTTTGGGTTTATCCTGCAAACAATCACAACAAACACAACAAGAATCGAAAGAGTACAAGCCTCCTCATAACACATTAGAAGATGGAAAGAAAATAGAAAATGGATAAGCATGGGGTGCCTCCCACGAAGCGCTTTGTTTTTAGTAACCGAGTCACATAGCTTGACTCGATCCCTGAATTCATTCCTCCTTAGGGAAATTCTGGAGATCCGGGACAACCGTGGGTGGTGTGTCCCCTCCGAAGTAGTGCTTAAGTCGGTGGCAATTCACTTTGAAGTTTGATCCGTCGGAGTTGTGTCATATGGAAAAACTTCGGTTATAGTGAAAGGGCCGGACCAACGGGTTTTAAGCTTCCCCGAGAATATCTTTAGACGAGAGTTAAAAAGCAAGACTTGATCACCAACATTGAAAATGCGGTTTTTGATCTTTGAGTCGCGAATCTTCTTCGTCCTCTCCTTATAAATCAAAGAATTCTTGTATGCTTGATCACGAAGCTCATTAAGTTCATTAAGTTGCAGCTTCCAGTGATCGCCCGCGATTTTAAGATCGAAATTAGCATGTTTTAATGCCCAGTAAGCTTGATAGGTCTTGAATTTAGGATCAATAGGCAATATAGTGTATAGTCTAGAGAGAGAAAGAGGGAGGAGGAGGATTAGAAAAAAAATTAGAATGAGATTAAG
>BQNB010077035.1:2651-27906 GCA_026074375.1 Tanacetum coccineum
ATACTCCATTACCAATCCATACTCTCCATTACATAATTTGTTACATTTTATCCACCTGCAGTTTATAATAATCACACCAATTCACCCATTTGCAGTAGTGGTTTATAACTATATCTCTATTCAAACATATTTAAAGAGTTGCAAGATTCACTAACCTAACCTTCCTCAAGCTCAATGATAGCCACAATAATATTACAGCAACCGCATCACATGAATACCTGAAAATCACTCTGAAACATCCAAAATCAGTAACCAACATATAAAAACCAACCACAATGATTGAATATAAAGAATAAGATACCTAATTTAACTTGTTTATTCACCGAATTATAATCGGCTCAGCTTAAAAGATCGGCTCCACTCACAATCGAGGGCAAACATCTGTTTGTACCCCTGTATGTTATCTAAGAAGCGATGATCTTTTAACAGCTGCTTCATATAATGAATCGGATCTCTTTGTTGTCGTAGGACGATCTTTCCTCCTCCACAACACTTGTGGTATTTAGGTAGGCGGGCATGAACGTATCCCTTTAGTCGTTCACCGTACCAAAACATGGCACTACAATGGTTATATGACCACTGACAGTCACCTATGTCAACATACATGGATGATACGCCTGCAACGAATAGACCACAAACTTCAGACCTAAATAAATGGATGACAACAAAGTTCTGTAAAAACTAAGAAAAAATCAAACTATTTGGCGACTTTAACCTTCCAGTGTCTGTACAACCCTTTACAGTCTAAAATGCACAGAAAAAAATCACCTTCGGCATGGGTATTTGGTGGCATAAAGGTTTCAGTACCCCTATTGTGCTGAAAACGCGAGTCGTCCGACATCTTCATCCTCTTAACCCGGAATCCGTTAAACTTAGTTTCTTTTCTCTTTTTTGGCCAAATCAGATGGAGTTTCAATTGCATTCATGTACAAAATAAAAGTTCAATACTGGTTAGCAACAACATTGAGTCTAAAAAAGGTTGCATACAGAGCACGATGTTGCAGAAAGAAGAAAGATGAGCAGACCTTGATGAGATAAAACTTTGGGCATTGACGAACCAAATTATGGCTTTCCTTTTTCCTAACCAAAAGCCTTAGACGAGCATTCGCCTACATTAAATCGTTTATTACAGGAACCCGAAGTTAGTAAAACAGATTGTGAGGAAAAATATGTGTGACACAACTGCAATGATTACATACCTAGACTTGTGACACTCCTAGACCTCCGAAAAAATGTTCACACTGATTGACCCACAATGTTGGATGCAACATCAAAACCATACGAACCTCAGCCGCTAATCGCAGTTATGAAACCCGACCGTGTTGCAATGCTACTGGCACCCTCTTTAATAGATGGCGTATAGAGCTTAGAGTTTTCAAAATCCATGACAATTTGAGTGTTGCCCAAATGAGATCCAAAAGAAAACACCTTAGTATTTTCGGTTACAACTGGTAAACGAATGGTCGAATTCTCGAAATCCAAAATCAATTGCTTCCTAGAAGTGTCACTAACAAAACCCGGCCTAAATGAACTACAATGACAACTTTCCAACGAATCACTCTGCAACCCATATTTGGGATTATTGATATCAACAACCAAAGAACCATGACCATTATACAAAGAGGGTCCATCCCTTTTTCCTTTACCTTTTCCAATATTTTTTATTAGGTACTGCCTACTCATATTCCCATAACCACTTTCAAAATGTTCTAGTATAGGCTAGGTATTCATATTTTGAAATTTTATGAGACTTTGTGATTCATCTACAACATGTGGTTCATCATTTTTCATAGTTTCTAAGCAACATTGGTCTAGAGTCTTTTTTTTCTTTCATGTTTTGTCTCAAATTAACAGATAGATGCAACTACTAAAGAATCATAAATATAATCAATATTTGGGAGTCATAAACAGGTATAAGAAGTTTGTGCAATAATGAGCAACACAAAACAGAATAAGTCAGCTACCACTTAAGAGACCTAAAGAATGAAAAAAAAGCATACAAAATTAACCAAACAAAGAGCGACAATTAAGCCACAAACAAAGTATAGAAAATTACCTAAAAAAAGAGCAACAGTTAAACCAAATACTGCACAGAAAAGATTACAAAACCAACATTAACAAACCACAAACATGTAAAAGAAACTGAGATAAGTAACAACTGGAATTAAAAAAATAAAGAATTAACAGAGGATACCTTATGAAAGCAAGATTAAAAAAACAACCCAAAACCCATAAAGATATAGGACGGCTCTAGACACGTGTCACCCCCCAAACACAAAGTAAACACTAATGGTTTACACATACACAAAGAAAATGTTAATGGTTTACTGATGCGTGTTTTATTTTAAAATATTTTTATTCAAGTTTTAAATTTATAAAACTCGATTCACCTGAAAAACGCACTAATAGGCAGAGAACCCGATCGTGAGTAGTGTAGAGATGGTAAATCCGAGGTCGTCCCAAGAGCTAGTTGTAATTAGTTTTAATTTGAAAGTGTCACGTTTTAAAAATGGTTTCAGATTGATTTTGAAAACTACAGGAAAGTAAATTGCAAAAAGTAAAGAGATAGAAGTAATCAGGGAGAAAATTATGCTAGCCGAGTCAATACATTACTATTGCCATGCTCTCGTTCCTGCGCCACACTTAATTAATTTGCTTTATAAGTGGTTCTAATATCGACATACCCGATTTTGTAATTGAGGTCTGTCCTATGCTTCCTGCGATCTCAATTCCCCTAAGATCAGACGGGCAGGGTATCCAACTCACAGTTATTATTCCCCAACTATCCCCAAGACCAAGTCTATAACCTAAACTGGTTATTAACCCTCTTTGAAAGAGTTCATGTGATTCTTTAGGTGTTTAATGTAAAAGAGGCGGTAATAAGATTAATTCCTACACTAGGGATAGGTTTTGAATCTACCCTAGTACCTTGTTATTCCCAAGTTCAACGGGCCGTTTAATAAAAGAAATAACAGAACCTAACTTACCCTCAACACCACCAAAACTCTAGGATCAATGACAGGCAATAAGGATATCCGATAAAATCGTAATTAAACAGGAAACTATAAGCATGACAACAGTAACTACATGACTAAGCCAGCACTTGAAGTGCTTAGCCACTCATAGCAACAGTATCACAAGAATTAATAGAAGTAATCATAGATTTAGAACACATAATTCTTACAAGAATCGTTTATGAACGATTAAATACTAAAATTCAAGTAGTGATGACTCCATTGGACTTCTGGTGGAATTCTTCGGGCTATAGAAGCCTTTGTCGCCCCTTAGAGCTGTGTGAGAATGGTTGATGTCGAATGAGCTGAATGAGGCCTCTATTTATAATCTTTGAAAATGTTATGGCATAACCTTTTGATGTGTTACACCATAAAATGGTGACGCGGGCTTTCCATATTATAGGCTTAAACGATGTTAGGCGTAACGTAATCGCCTTGTTACGCTGTAATGCTGACTAGGATGAATTATCTTTCCATAATGTAATATTTACGTCGTAAACCTTGTGAATGGTTACGCCGTAATGCCAAATGCTGACGCGACTTGCCTTGAATATGTTACGGCGTAACACTATCGTAGAGGTTACGCCGTAATGTCTCGTAAGAATCCGTGTTTTCTTCATTTTCTTGTCCATTTCCCGTGTTTCTTGCCATATACTTGCGTTTTACCTGAAAACAATGAAATAAGTGATTAAGTATCGAATTCAAGTATTTATAAGACATTTGCAAGTATTTTAGTAGGGAAATTGACACTAAAAAGTATCAAATATTTGATGTTATCAAATATCCCCCCACTTAACTTCTGCTTGCCTTCAAGTAGACCTGTTAGAACAATTTATAAAAATATTTCTCTGATTGAACTCAAAGAAATGAATCTATAAAAGACTTAAGCTAGAAAACATCAAAGTCGAACACCTCACGAAAAGGAGATCAAAAAATTCACTCAACTCTCAACTAATCTAAGTGTTTCATTTTCGAGGTGATCGCTCAACTGCTCAGTCATAGCATGTATCCTGTCATAAGCTTGGAGAGTACACAAATTTGCACCAGTTAGAATTAGGGTCTAAACAATTCTTAAAGGCAACATGGGTGACATACACAGGTTTAATCAGGGTGAATCATCCTTAAATCTTCACAAAAAGCGTTACACCAATAAGGGCGACAAAACCACACATACACATCCGTAATGACAGGTGAGACATGTATGATTGCTCACTCCCTTATTCGAGCAAAACCAATAGTTAGGATGGAGAATGATAAAGGGTATGGACATTCTAATCTTTTACTAAAAGTGTTACACCAACAAGGGCGACAAAACTACACATACACATCCGTAACGACAGAATAGATATGCATGATTGCATTCGATTCCCCTGTTCAAGTAAAACCAATGATTAAGGATTAGGAACGAATATATTTAATTGTTATTAAATAAAACACAAAACAAATAGTCATATATAATCTAAGGTGGTCATAACTGGCTATTGTCCATCCATAGTCCATGTCTTTAAGTGCGAAAACTTGATCATATCTTTAATATTGGGTTAGCTTTAGATATAATGTTGAGATGTTGCGGAGCATACTAACCTCTCTTCAATATCACTAGATGGATTATAGTTGCACCATCCCCAAAACCACTAGATGGCTTATAGTTGCACCATCTTTACACTTGGTTAGTTTTATAACACGTAACCAACCTGAACAGTAATAGGAGCTTATTCATTCATTTTTTTCACAATACTCTTGTCGTAACACATAATACATCCCCCACTTGAGATAGACAGTATCAAAAGTTATAATACCCGGGGGTCTTCCATTATCATAATAATATGTCTTCAACGAAAGTGTCAATCTTCGAACCCATTTTCTTGAACCATGGACTTAGGTAGCCAGAAATTTCAACACAAAGATAAATATAAACTACAGGGTTGGCTAAGGTGAAATGGTGTAACAAAACATATAATGTACGGTGAAAACACAGATTGGCTCAACAAGGGTGATCTAAGGGTATCTTGCACTAATAATGAGTGCAACACAAAGGTTTAACACGGGAGGTCGACAAGTTAGTGTAACAAGTCGATAAACACACACATATAGGTTTATTTGAGTGAATTCCTAAATGTTGCCTTCTCTAACCATCTATTCCTGCTAATCAATTAGGTCTCGAAATGATGTACATTCCAAGTTCTAAAGTCTACAATACTAACAACACACTCAATATTTTGGTGGATTTTTGTATATAATGGATGAAAACGGATCATCGGGCTTAAACCTCACCAATAGGAATATAGGGTAAATGTGCATTCAGCAAAGATTAATTCTAGTTCAGTAAGAAAAACATGTCAAAAAATTTAAAATTGGCACATTTTTTCAAAGAAAACTAGAAAATTAAAGGCAAGTTTTAGTCAAGTGATAATTCTACTCTCATCCCCCCCCACTTGATTTGTACAATGTCCCTATTGTACACTAAGGAAATGAAATACAATGGAAAGAGTAGACTTAGAGCAAGAAACTCCCTTGAGCATTGCTTTTGATCATATTTAATGTAATAATCTTTTAAATTATCTCCGTCTTTCCACAAGCTCTTTATCCCCTGTGATCACAAAAACAAACCAAAGCATAAAATCGTTCTACAAGAATTATAAAGTGTACAGGAAATACAAACCTAACTCACTTTCGTAGGAATCACAGTTGCATTTAGCATATGCAACAAGCCTTTTAAACCACTTGGTGGCCCAAGTGGACGAGTTTTAGTCTCTGAGCGGCTTCTAAAACATACTCACAAAGTCCTTAACGTATACAAGTTTAAACATTTTTAAAAATTAATTATTTAAGATTTTAAGGGTAGGTTACGACGTAAACTCTGGGTGGTTACGTCATAATCAATTTGGTAAAAATTATTTAAGTTTTTTAAGGTGTAATGGGTAACCATAAAATGGATTACGGCGTAACTACAGTGGTTACGGTGTAAACTAAATACGTTACGCCATAACTGCTGCAGACTCAACAAGGTTACCACATGATTATGGGTCGAGCCGGTCTTGATAATTTCCTCATAGCTTCTGCATTCTGCAAAACAAAGTAAGAAACATGCAAACCAACTAGTGCAAAAAGGAAATATTTAATATAAAGGACGGCTGTCTCCCGACAAGCACTTCTTGTTTATTTTATGAGTCCATTAAGTTAGACTCATGCCCATTCTACGTTTCTTCATTTTCTAATTTTTCCTGCTCCTTATTTCTCCAATAATCTTTGTTTATTCTCTCCATAGTCATTTTACATACCTTTCCAAAGGCCACTTTTACCCAGTTGTCAAAGCTTAAATTCTCCCATTCTAAATTTGTTCGCTTATCATCGTTACTACTTTCCCAATATTCTTTGTTCTTCCTAGGGTTGTCTCCTCCATCACATTCGTCGAAATGGGGGTTACATGAAGCCCATTTGGTGCATATGTCTTCTTTCTACTGGTAACTTGGTTTACACCAATGTCTCCTTTTTGTATTGGAAAGATCTTCTGAACTACCATTTCTATCATTAACTATTTCTGCCCGCATATCGGCGATGTTGGGTGCTGTTCTGGGAAACCATTTTATGTTCAAGATTTTAGTTTTTGTGAATACCTCCCCAGCCCCTAAGTTATATCCAGTTATTTTAGCTTCTTCTTTTACAATTGGTGGGGGTTCTATATAGGGCATTCCTAGTAACTTGTTCCTCCTTCGCTTGTATGCTTCATCATTATGGTCAATGAATCCATTATATAATGTAGGTTCTAGGTAGTCAATGATTCCTTCCAAGTCATCCTTATCTTTGCTAACCCTTAAAAACCATTCTTCAAGTAACTTGTTAATCATTGCCCCGATTATTGCTCTTGTCTTGGTCTCCCCGTATTTCTCTAGATCCTCCTGTTCTTTCGTTATAGTTTTTTCTCGTGTTTGCCCTCCTAGCTTATTGTTTCAAAAATTTTGAAGGATCATTCTTTAGTTGTATCGTTTACTTACCTTTAACACTTTCCCCTTACACCCGTTGGACAGCTTAATCCTTCCCATTCTAAGCCTATGCGATCATCATCGTTTGTGCTTTTCCAATAATGCTTTAAATTTTTGTCTGGGATTCCTCCTCCATTGCATATTTTGTGGTAAGGGTCACATGATGCCCATAATGTGTATCCTTTTTCATGTTCTTGGCGAACAGGTTCACACCAATGGGTTTTACTGTTTGTATTACCGGCTTCATAACTTAGTTCATCCTGTGATGTTGGTCTCTCGCTAAGGTGTTCACTAACAGCTGTAGTAAAATTACACTCTTGTTTATTCATTTTTTTACCCTGTCTTCCTCAATCCCCAGTGAGACTTCTATGGTGGAAACATTAATTTTAGCACGAATGTTTGCTAAAGAAGGTCGACCAAGAATGATAGTTTTATTGTTTGATCCCTTTGTATCTATGATTACAAAGTCGGAGGTGAACAAAAACTTATCAATCTTTACCATGACGTTTTTATTATCCCCTAGGAAACACACCTAGTTTTATCAGCCATTTCAACTATTATGTTGGCATTTTTGGGTCAGCCAGACTTAATTCTTCTAAGACAGATTTAGACATAATATTAACGCTGGCTCCTAAGTCTGCTATTACATTTAAGTTAAATATATCAACTGAACAAGGGATAGTAAAACTCCCTGGGTTTGGTTTCTCAGGTTGGCTTGATATTCTTTCAATTTGGCTGGTTTCTTTCTGATGCGCGTCATTTTTCGATGTGTGAACCATCTTGCATTCACTTACTTCATGTTCTTGTCTTCTAAGTTGATGATCTGAGCTTCCCAATTTCTTAGGGCAATCACCCTTGACTTCCCTCCTAAGGAACTATTGTCCCTTTTTTGTTGAATTTTCTAGCATTTTTCTAACGCCGCTTCGAACCAGTTACCCAGGCCCCGATAACTCTGTTCTCGTTCTTTGATGACTTAATTTTCCCTAGTGTGTTTACTCGGGGTTTGAGTAATTTTGGGGTGAATAGGGGATAATGATGCCTGAAAGTAAGGATTGGTTTTTGCATCTAATGGTGGATCAGGGCTTTTATGACGGGGACTTAAATGGCCCTTATATCTAGTAGGGACATCGTCTTTGGCTAAGTGTGGTTGATAATCATCGTAATCCTGGGTTTTTATTGTTTCTTCATATTCCAGGTATTCTGCAATTGTTATATCATCAACCTTAATACCTACACTGGGTGCATGGTTTTCTTTTATAAGTTCAAGATACTGCTCAATGGTGAGATTTTCAATGTCAACCCCATCCATGATATTTCCTAGAGAATAGATCGAGGTGAGAAAAGACATAATTGTAAAAATTCAAATTACTACTAATTTTTAGCTCCCCGGCAACGGCTCCAAAAACTTGATGCGTATTTTATTATAAAATAATAATTTACCAAGTTTTAAATTTATAAAACTCGATCTACCTGACAACGCACTAACGGGCAGAGAACCCGATCGTAGGTAGTATAGAATGGTAAATCCGAGGTCGTCCCAAGAGCTAAGTTGTAATTAGTTTTAATTTGAAATGTCACGTTTGAAAAGGATTTTTAATTGATTTGAAATAAATAACAATAAAAGTAATTACTAAAAATTAAAAATTGTGGATATCAAGAGAGAAAACCTGCTAACCTAGTTACTTCATTACTATTGTTATGAAAACGTTTTCCTGTGCAATGTTAAACTATGGTTTCATTAGTAGTTTCTAAGGTCGATAGACTTGAATAGGCATATTTAGTCTATCATATACTTCCCGCGATTCTGACTCAGTTCAAATCGTATAGGAGGTAGGATATCCAGGTTGCAGTGATTAATCCAACCTATTCCCTAAAACTTATCAGATAACCTTACAGATTTTATTAACCCCCTTTAAAAGAGTTCCTGTGCTTTTTAAATATTTTGAGTGATAAGTGCGGAGACTGGTTAGTTCCTATACCAGGGATGGAGTCATAGATCCTCCTGGTAAAATCCCAGTGGATCCCCATATTGACCATGAAATCTAATAATAGGGCAAACAAGTCCAAACCACCGTACTTACCAAAATCCCAGGTATACGATAGTCAAGGAATATCTAACGAAACCCAGAATCTAATAGAAACAAAATATCATAGACAATAGTATCACATAACTAGGCCGCAACTTTAAGTGCTTAGCCGCTCATCGTAACAGAAACACAACAAGAAATAGAAGTAATCATAGATTTAAAGCTCATAATTCTTATAGTATTCGTATTTGAACGATTAAATACAAAAGTAAATAAAGTGTGATCGTCTCTTAACTCCAGTGAATTCTTAAAGGTTGTAGCCTTTGTCGGGCCACTCTAATTGGCTATGGAGGAAGTGTTGTCGAAATAGCTTGAATGAGGCCTCTATTTATAGGTATCGAACCTGTTATGGCATAACTAATAAAAATGTTACGCCGTAACCTTCTTACACAGCTTTCCATAAATAAGCAATTGTTGCGACGTAACCAGATATTGTGTTACGCTGTAACCTTCAAATAATTTCTATATGTACGTGATCTTCATTCCATATTTGTGGATCTTCATGGTTATGACGTAACCATAAGAGGTGTTACGCCGTAACTCTATCTTGGGTAAGATTTCCTTCTAAATACATGGTTACGGCGTAACTAGATATGGTGTTACGCCGTAAAGCTATCCTTGATCTTCGTACTTGCTTAATATATGTTACGGTGTAACCATTTTTGGTGTTAACCACTATCACATTCTTCAAATAATTACACTTTGAGCCCTTTTCCCCTGTTTCTTGTCATTTTCCTACATTTCACCTGAAAACTACAAAATGATAGAAAATATCTCATTTTCGAGTATTAGTGAAACATTTACAGGTAATATATGGGGTATTTTGCCACTAAAAAGTATTAAATATTTGATGTTATCAGTTACCTCGGGGGTTTGGTGGAGTATTACTTGAAGAGATCCAAAAGGTCGAGTAGATTGCTTGTCAGCAAGTCTGTCGAATTTTGCTTCTAAATTTTGGATCGAGGCTTGATGGTTTTTGGTGGTTGTTTCTATTTTGTTTTTGAGATCTATGAATGTTTCTTTAACAAAAGAGTTTGTGGAATGTTGAGCTTTTATGAAATCGCTTAGTTGTTTTTGGAGGTCAGGTTTTTCATCAGAGTTGGATCGATAATAATCTCGATTGTAATCGTTTCTTCCGCTTAAACGCCAATTATCACGATTCAAGTCATGGTCACGGTAATCATTGTAAAAATGTGTACCTTAGATGGTTTGCATGAATTTTTCTTTTTCTTCACGAGACATGGGGGTGTCATCATCGTTACAATCTGCGGTTGAGTGATTACCTCCGCAGTGATTGCATTTGGCACGAGATTGGATTTCTTTGTACTGGGCATTCATTTTTATGGCCATGGCATCCATTCTTGCCATACTTTTATCAATATTAGAATTACTGCTACCTTCATCGGCGAAAGGTACAGTTTTCTTAAGAGAGGTTTTAGGTTTTTGGTTTTTAGCCCAATCAAGTTTAAGTAAGACTTTGTCTTCGAGAAGTTGATAGGCTCGATTGGGAGTTTTATATAGATAGATACCACCAGCTGCGGCAATTATAGCTTCTTGGGTTGTTTCGTTAAGGCTGTGATAAAAGATTTTGATGATATTGCCATTGGTTAAGTTGTGGCCATGGCAATTTCTGAGCATTTTTTTCATACGAAGCCAAGCATCGGTTAAAGTTTTGTGTTCATGTTGGGAAAATGCTCGAATTTCTCTAAGGAGTCGATCGAATAACATTGGGGGAAAGAATTGGCTTATAAAAGCAGTGTGAAGTTCGTCCTAGGATTCAATGGTTCCTTCGTTAAGTTCATCCAACCAAGTGTTTGCTTCACCCGTGAGTGATAGGGGAAACATCATTAGGCGGACGACTTCATTCTTGATTTCTCCATATTTGAACATTTCACACACACCGAGAAATTTGTGAATGTGTTTGTGAGGATCGGTTTTAATTCTATCATCGAATTGGTTCCTTTTGACGAGAGTCAAGTGGTTGCCTTTAATGGCGAGTTCATTTGCGGTTTCAGGAATGATGATTGTGAAACCAGGAGTCGGGGCGACAACTGTTAGAAACACAAAAAGTATCGGTCACTTCCAATATAGTTAGTCATAACTCATAGTTTAATCTAATGTAATGTTATGTAAGCTAACCAGGCCAAAGACACATGGAAAGCCCATAATCAAAACCCATGTCAGGTTAGCATTGATGTATAAATACCCTCTCCATACATGGAGAGGGTGTTGGTTGGTTGGGTCATTCACACATAATCTAATATTTCATTCTTTCTTACTTTCTCTCACTAGAACCTTCCTTCCATCCACTTTCTCTCTTTAGTAATTCTTCATAGATATTTGGTGTTACAGATTACTATCATATTCTATAATTGGTATCAAGAGCCATGGAGTGATTTGTTAAGTATTGTGTTTGTTTTTCTTTTCTTTGTTCCGTTTTTTTTCAAACCGAGACACTATCTATTTCTTTTGTTTTCAAAGCTTTTTGGTACACTAAAAGATCATTTACATAGGTAAATCTGATCTAGTATCTTTAAGATATAGGTGTACATGCTTTGAATCAAAAAAATTATCATTTTTGTTCAAGTTTTGTGTTCGAATAGTTTTAAAAGGTACAATTCTTGAGTTCAAAATTTTTTTGCTTAAAGTCCATAAATTTTGCATTTTTAAGGTACCTATAGGCTTAGTAATACTAGTTGTACACAAAATTTTAGGTAAAAACGATCAAAAGTGAGTCTTTTTGCTTTTGAAAAATCTGAGTTTCGTTTTTGGTGAAGGCAAATTAGCAATTTCTTTGCCAAAGGCGAATTAGCAATTTCTTTGCTGAAGGCGAGTTAGCAATTTTCTTGAACAAGGCGAGTTAGCAATTTTCTTGTACAAGGCGAGTTAACAATTTATTTGGTCAAGGCGATTTAGCAATTTTAGTTCAAGGCGATTTAACAGAGTTCCTTTGCAAGGCGAATTAACAGATCTTCCAAGAAAAGGTGATTTAGTAATTTTCTTTTAGAAGGCGATTTAGCAGAGTTCCAAGCCAAGGCGATTTAACAACTATCTTTACAAGGCGATTTAACAATTGTCTTTGGAAGGCGATTTAACAGCTTCTAAAAGGAAAATAAATTCACTTAAACTCAATTCAAAACTCAAATTTGCTAAAGTAAATTATACGGTTTATCTCTTTGATTTGTAAAATTACGTGAAACATTTAATTGTCTTCCCAGTTTTTATCAAGAGTTGTAAAATCCCGTGTAGTTTTAAAACGTACAACACTTAAAAGACAACTCACTAAACAACATAATTACTTTTTCAATTCATCGTTCGTAATCACAAATCTAACAAACATCAAACAACATGGATTCAGTTATTCTACTTGGACAAAAGAATACTCTTGCTGAGTATATGATACTCTCCGGTGCTGACAATCGTCCACCAATGTTGGACAAGGACTTGTATGATTCTTGGAAAAGTCGAATGGAACTTTACATGCAAAATAGAGAGCATGGAAGAATGATACTTGAAATCAGTTGAAAATGGTCCACACATTTGGCCTACTATTGAAAGAGAATGAGTGATCCAGAACAAAAAAAATATGCTTAATTGTCTGATGCTGAGAAATTCAAGCTGATTGTATATGAAAGCAACCAAAATCATTCTTCAACGGGCCTACATCTGAAATCTATTCCACTTGGAATCATCACAGAGTTTCTAAGATTTATGGAAGAGTTCAATACTGATGCAGGGGTACCTCTTTAACTACTAAGCAGGAGAGAGAATGTAAGTTATATGATGCATTTGATAAGTTTACTCACATTAAGGGGGAAACACTTCATAAGTTTATTACTTTGAGATTCACTCAGCTGATTAATGATATGAACATCTATAACATGAAAATCGAGCAATTTCAAGTTAATACAAAGTTCTTAAACAGTCTTCCACTAGAATGGAGCAAATTTGTGATGGATGTCAAGCTAGTAAAGGATTTGCATACAATGAACTTTGATCAGCTTCATGCCTATCTTGAACAACACGAACTCCATGCCAATGAAGTCCGTCTTCTGTGTGAACGCAATCAAGATCCACTAGCATTTGTAGAAAATTAGCAGATGACACCACCTCACTTCAACACTTATCAATCTTCATACAACAATCCTCAGCTTCAACAACAGTTTTCACCATCTCAGTTTGGATCAATTCATCCCAATCAACATTTCTCATCCACTTATCCATCCCAACCTCAATTCAATCATTCATCCGTTCCATCATCATATCCATATCAGTCTCAAATGAATCATCAAACCTCATATGTTCTACAAATTGCTTATCAATCACCTCAAGTTACTACACAACAAATGACTGAGTCACCTCTTATGGACTCAAGTTTTGTTGTTCCTGTATTCTCTCTAGGAGATGATCCAATTGCTTGTCTTAACAAGGCAATGGCTTTTCTTACAGCTATAGCTTCTTCAAGGTTCCCCTCAACCAATAATTAACTTAGGACTTCCTTGAATCCATGAAACCAAGCCACTATTTAATGGCAAGTTCATACAAGTTCAACAATACAACGAGAGAAAATGTCAAAGTTATTCTGGTACTGGGTATAAGAGTAATGCTACTAGCTCTGGGGGAAACAAAGCAAGCGAACAGGCAAGGATTGTTAAATGGTACAACTGTCAAGGTGAAGGACATATGGCTAGGCAATGCACTCAGCCTAAGCGACCAAGGAATGCAGCCTGGTATAAGGAAAAGGAAATGTTAGCTAAAGCGCAAGAAGCTGGACAAATTTTGGATGAAGAGCAACTCGCATTTCTAGCAGATCTAGGGGTTCCAGATGGTCAAGCTGTTCAGACAATCATTCCAAACACTGCTGCTTTTCAGACTGAGGATCTTGATACTTATGATTCTGACTGTGATGATATCTTGAATACACAAGCAGTTCTCATGGCCAACATTTCCAACTATAGTGCTGATGTTATCTCAGAGGTACCTCATTCTGCAACCTATCTTAATGATATGGAAAATCAAAGTGTGGATGCAATGCAAGATTTTGAACAAACACCAGCTGTGGATTTTTCAAATAATGAGATACATAGATATAGCAATATCATTTCGTACTCTTAATATTTGGAAGAAACACAATAGGCAAATGTTTAAGATACTCATTTGCAGGCACAACAAGATTCAATGATCTTATCTGTGATAGAACAAATGTCAGAACAAATTGTTAATCATGTAAATAATTGGGAAAAGGCTAATAAGGAACAGAATAATGAATCAGTAACCCACATAGCTAGAAGATAATAAAAACAGCAAAACTTTTGAACAACATCTTAATATTGATTTAAGCAGTCATGAAAAAATGATTGATTCTCAAAGATGATAGTGATTAAAAGGAGAACGTGCACTAAAAACAAGTTGACTCACTTGAGCAAAATCTTTCAAAACAAATCAAAGAAAAGGAATGTTTATTGCACATAAATCAATGAGAGAAAAGTCCAAGGATGAGAATGTCAAGTATGATTATTGTGATATAGAAACCAAAAATGTGGAACTGGGGAATAGTGTGGCAAAATTGAGTTTGAAAAACGAACTTCTTTATAATGAAACTAATCATGTTAAATAGGTTTTTAAAGAGTAGTTTGACTCAATTAAAAAGACACATTTTCGTTCTAAAGAACAAAGTGACTCTTTCATTGATAAACTGAACTTAAAATCCGTAGAGAATGAGGATTTAAAAGCTTAAATTCAAGACAAGGAAAAGAGATTGTTGGTATTGCTACAAAAATTCCATCTGCCACCATACTATTGTTACAAAAGGCTTTTGTTTCAACTAGATTTAGAACCTTTTGGCATCTCTAGTTATGCAAAATAGGGATTTCACATAAAATACTTACGTATGCTTAGGAACAAGCTGAATATTCTTTGGGAATATCAGAATCAAAGCAAAGAAAAAACAACCTTTAGATAAAGAGTTAGACTTTGCCTGTAAGCATGCCTAATGAATTCAAGAGTTACTTGTATATGTTTGAGATACTTTCCCTAATGCGATTAAACTCAATGAGAAAAAGGTTGTTGTCACACCCAAAAACAAGGTCAAGAAAGTTAGGTTTGTTGAACCTCTCACATCCTCAAGCAACAGTAAACAGGTAGAGTCATCAAAAACATCAGATTCTAACACACCTGTGTTGTCTTCCATAGGATTGAAGTGTTCTACTAGTAAATGCGGATCAAAGCACTAGCATTTAAAGGGAATGATAGGACTCGAAAACAAACCCAAGTAGGAACATGAAGAATAAAGTAGAAGCCCAACCTAGGAAAGTTAATAAAAAGAATCGTATTATTAAACCTATTTGTGATGATAATGTTAAGCATTTAAAGTCAAATGCGAATTCTGATCTTAATTGTGCTACTTGTAAGAAATCTTTGTTTGATGATGTTCATGATAAGTGTCTTCTTGATTTTGTGAAAACTGTGAATAGGAGTGCTAAATCTGCTAAGAAACATAAAAAACAAAATATTTGGAGACCTACGGGTCATGTATTCACTGAAGTAGGACTTAAGTGGAAACCAATAGGCAGAACTTTCACTATAGTAGGTAATTTGTGCCCTTTAACTAGGATCACTTTAGCTAACGTAGTGCCTCCTAAGAACACCACTTCCCACTCACTTGAAACACAAAATATAAAGCCTAAAGTTTATAGCAGGAAACTTAAAAATGTTAAAAATGTAGGTTCGAGTAAAAAACTAAGATTGTAGAATCTAAGAATACTAACAACTCATAACCCAATCATACCTGGGGATCCAATGCTACAAATATTCCATCGTCTTCTTCTCTTGTCATGACAGGTTGTCCAGATTGTTCTTTGGTATCTGGACTCCGGATGTTCGAAACACATGACAGGGAATCGCTCTCAGCTCATGAACTTTGTTAGTAAATTTCTAGGTATAGTTAGATTCGGGAACAACCATATTGCAAGAATTATAGGGTAGTGTGGCCCTATAAGTTGGGAAATGATGACTGAACTCAAGGGTATACTACGTCGAGGGGCTTGGACATAACTTGTTTTCTATTGGTCAATTTTGCGACGGGGATCTTGAAGTCGCATTTCAGAAAAACACTTGCTTTATTCGTAATTTAGAAGGTGTTGATCTACTTTCCGGATCACGTGACACATATCTGTACATAATTTCTCTTGACGACATGCTTAAAACATCTTCGATCTGTCTTCTATCCAAAGCGTCAAAGACTAAGAGCTAGTTATGGCATCGTCGGTTGTCACATCTTAACTTCGGTACTATTAATAAGCTAGCTAAAGACGGTCTTGCACGAGGCATTCCAAGACTTAAATTTCAGAAAGATCATTTGTGTTCCGCATGTGCATTAGGAAAAAGCAAGAAATCCTCCCATAAACCCAAAGCTGAAGACACTAACCAAAAGAAGCTGTATCTTTTGCATATGGATTTGTGTGCCCGATGCCATTGCTAGTATTAAACGAAAAAGGTATATCTTAGTGATTGTCGACGATTACTCAAGATTTACTTGGGTCAGATTTTTGAGGACAAAAGATGAAGCTCCTGAGGCCATCATCAAATGCATCAAAAATATTTAAGTTCGTTTGAATGCCACCGCCCGTAATGTTCAAACAGATAATGGAACCAAATTTGTCAATCAGATACTTCGTGAATTTTATGAAAATGTTGGCATCTCGCATCAAACATCCGTTGCCCACACTCCTCAGCAGAACGTCGTTGTCGAAAGGCGAAACCGCACTCTTGTAGAAGTTTCCTGTACAATGTTAATATTTTCTAAAGCTCCATTATTTTTATGGGCCGAAGCAATCAACACAGCCTATTACACCTAAAACCGTTCAATAATCCGTTGCCTATACAACAAAACTCCATATGAGCTTATGAAGGATAAGAAACCGGATTTATCAATCTTTCATGTCTTTGGTGCACTCTGTTATCCTACCAATGACAATGACGACCTAGGTAAATTAGATGCAAAATACGACATTGGTATTTTTGTTGGTTACGCGCCCGCAAAGAAAGCATTCAGAATCTACAACAAAAGAACCCAGAATTTTGTTGAAACAATTCATGTGACATTTGATAAGCTGACAGCTATGGCTTCTGAACAATTCAGTTCAGGACCTAGGCTTCAATGTATGACTCCTGCAACATCCAGTTCAGGACTCGTTCCAAACCCTGTTTCTCAACAACCTTGTATTCCACCAAATATAGATGATTGGGATCACTTGTGTCAACCTATGTTTGATGAATACTTCACTCCTCTACTAATTGTTGTTACTCCAGTTCAAGAAGTTGCTGCTCCAAGAGCTGTGGATTTTAGTGATTCTCTTGTGGTTAACATTCCATTGACCAAGATGCCCATCATCAAGTACTTCTACCAACACAAGAACAAGAACAATCTCTAAACATTTCTCAAGGTTTTGAAGAATCACCAAAAACACCAGTCTTTCGTGATGATCCACTTAATGAATCTTTTCATGAAGAATCAACTTCTCAAGGGTCATCATTAAATGTGAGACAAACCCACACTCTATTTGAGCACATTGGTAAATGGACTAAGAATCATCCTATAGCAAACATGATCGGCATTCCTTCTCGCTCTGTCTCTACGAGAAAGCAATTCCAAACTGATGCCATGTGGTGTTTATTTGATGCCTTCCTAACTTCTGTAGAACTAAAGAATTTCAAACAAGCAATGACCGAACCGTCATAGATCGATGCAATGCAAGAAGAAATTCATGAATTTTAAAGATTAGAAGTTTAGGAATTGGTGCCGTGTCCAGATAAAGTGTTTTTGATCAAACTAAAATGGATTTATAAGGTCAAGACTCATGAATTTAAAGGGGTACTAAAGAATAAGGCTAGACTAGTTGCTCAAGGATTCAAGCAAGAAGAGGGAATCAATTTTGAGGAATCATTTGCACCGGTTGCTAGAATAGAGGCCATCCGTATCTTCGTAGCTAATGCCGCTCATAAGAATATGATGATCTACCAAATGGACGTCAAAAAAAAACGGCTTTCTAAAAATAGTGATCTAAAAGAAAAAGAAGAGGTCTACCGTATGCTCAACAGAAGTATTTGTTGATCAGGACAACCCATCGCATGTGTACAAGCTCAAAAAGGCCCTCTATGGTCTCAAACAAGCACCACATGCATGGTACGACATGATGTCAAGCTTCCTAATCTCACAACAATTCTCCAAAGGTGCAGTTGATCCAACACTATTTACACGGAAAGCTGGGAATGACTTATTACTGGTACAAATTTATGTTGATGATATAATATATGCATCCACTAATATTGCCATGTGTAATGAGTTTGCTAATCAGATGACCACTAAGTTTAAGATGTCAATGATGGGGCAGATGTCATTCTTTTTAGGATTACAAATCTCTCAAAGTCCTAGAGGCATCTTTATAAACCAATCTAAATATGCTTCTGAAATTGTTAAAAATTATAGTATGCTCACTAGTGATTCTGTAGACACACCTATGGTAGAAAAGAGTAATCTGGATGAAGATCTACATGGGACACCAATTGATGCTACACTTTATCGTGGTATTATTAGATCCCTCATGTATCTGAAATCCAGTAGACCATACCTTATTTATGCAGTCTGCTTATGTGCCCGATATCAGGCAAAGCCTACCGAAAAGCATTTAAATGCGGTTAAGCGGATCTTTCGATACCTAAATGGAACCATTAACATGGGTCTCTAGTACTCAAAGGATACCGGTATGTCTATGACAGCATATGCAGATGCAAATCACCCAGGTGTCAGACATCTAACTAGTACATACGGAAATGCTTAGTACTTAATGACAAACTTGTTAGTCGGTTCGACCAAGAAGCAAAAGTGCACTGCCATCTTAAGTACAAAGGCTGAATATATTGCCTTATCTGGGTGTTGTTCTCAAATCCTATAGATGCGTTCACACTAACAGATTATGGTTTTCAATTCATTAAGATTCCTCTGTACTACGACAACAAGAGTGTGATTGCTTTATGCTACAACAATGTTCAATACTCACAAGCCAAGCACATCGATGTTCGCTACCATTTTATAAAGGGTCAAGTGGAAAAACTGGAAAGTAGAATCTATACTTTGTCCGAGACTGAAAAACCAATTGCTGACCATTTCACCAAAACTTCTGCCAAGAGAAAGATTCACTCTGATCGAAAAGCTTGGTATGAGAAGCATGTCTTCAGAAACATTGAAATATCTGGCAGAGGAAACAGACGAGTGATGGTGGTAACTCATATCATGTATTATATGTACATAAGAAAACATAAAAACTCAAATATTTTTTCTTTTATATAAATTTTTCAAAAAGAAAAAAAATTAAAAAATCAGAAAAATATAAAAATATGTACCTCTAGCATGTCTTCTGAAAATCGATAACATTTACTGCTTAGAAATGTCATTTAATAATGATATGAGGCTATAAATGAAGTTCGAGCAAAAGTTCAAAAGTTTTCAAAACAGGTCAAAAATGGCTTGCTATTATTTCGGATAGCAACCCGGTCTTCATCTTAAAGGCAAGTATTTCAAAAAGGAAACTTGACCCCATAACGAGAATTTATTCTCGGCCATGGTCTACTATATGACCATGCAAAGGCTTGTGATTACTTTGCATCACAACCCGTGCTTCCTATATTCCATAAATGTACGTGTATGTGTGCTTATGTGATCAAAATAAGAGAAATCTTATTTTTATTGGTAAAAAGTTGTCTTCACAATGAATTAGTGTTTTTAGTAATCACAAAAAGATTTTCAAAGACAATTCGACCACTCAAACAATGACAACTGCTCTTTAAATAGAAAACGTTTCATTATTTGAGGTGGAGAAAGTGTCATCAAATAATATTTTAAAACGGTCTTTCAAAATAAGTCACGAAATAAATAAATAAAGTTTTTGATAATGACGGATAACAATTTAAAGGGGAGTTAACTTATATTAACTACAAGGGCTTTAGATATCATTTGTTTCAAACTTTAAGGACTTATTTGCACTTTGAGTCTTAGTGAATTCAGGCTTTACACTACATAAGATCAATATTGCCAACACCTCATTGTTGTAAAAGACTTAAGAATGTTTAGAAATAATTTCATAGTTTTAAAAGCCTTGAAGTTGATTCTCATGGGATAGATCTAAGCTTATTTATTCTTCAAACACGATCTCGAGTACATGTGCGTACAAGGTTTTGCTAATTTTGAGGTGTTAAAACACCCCCCAGCAAGGGGGAAGGAGTAGATGAATACATGATAGACCGCCATAGGCCTTCTTTTGAGCTTGTTTTCATGGTTAGCGTCTTTTGATTTTAGGCCTTCTTTGTTTCTTTTGGGATGCCACTATTTTATCAAAACCTCAGGGGTGAATGTGCCCTTTTTTATTGTTTCCCGTTTTTTTTTTGTAGGGTCCAATTATATTTGATTATCAAGTTTTAAATTTATATTTAGCCGACAAACCTAAAACAACACTTTAACAAGCAGTGTACCCAGTCAAAATGGAGTTCGCGGTAAGTAGGGTGTCGAACACTAAGAGTGGAATATTAATCCTATATTTTATCAGTATTTTAATTAGTATATTTACTGGTTAAACCTATGTTATGTACGTGTCTATTGATATGGGGGTTTTCAGCCTGTGAGACTGGTACAGGTTTGGTGGAAACAAATACCAATTCAATATACAATAAATACAAAAGAAGATGATTAGAAGATAAAAAAGCAGTACAAGCCAAATGATAGAAAACCGTATTAGCCATATTAAATTCGGTTCAATGCTGGTTTGTTTGTTTTAGTGCAATGATTTACTTATCTCGAAGTCCGGCTTATCATTCTTAAGACTTAGGCGGGATATCATCCTAAGACCTTAGACATGATTAATCCCCTGTCAACAATAACGCCATCCGCATAAAGCATCTTAGTTAAAAATTATAATCTATCTTAGAGAATTAAAGCAGTGGTGATCCTGTTAAAACCCTAGCCCAACGGGACTTTACCCACTTATTGTTTGACGGTGTTTTATATACTGGTAGTCCACTATTCCAATCTTTATCAGTAATTTAAGAGCATGATTGCTGAAACATAAACGGGTCACCTACCGGTCCAACTAAGCTCATAATCAAAAGACAAAGACAGAACGCTATTTGTGATCCTATTGGTACAGAAATATGAAACACGATATGGACAACTATCCCGATATCTAGATTACTTGGTCCGTATCACTAGATCCAGTTGAATGATAGGTCGTATATTCAAACACATAAACAAGTATAAGGTGATAAACATAATTAAACAATCAACGATAAATTAAGAAATCGATTTTGAATCAAACCAAACATTGAACTTTTCAATTAAGATGGCTAATACCCCGAGAGTATTAGCCCACAAACATTGTATTATACAAGCGTAATCAAAAACAAATGAAAATGAGAACGATTAAGAGAGTAAAAATAACACGATGCTTCTATGATTCGTGATCAATCTGTGATACTTGGTGGCTGATCTTCTCTTCTAAAATTCATCTTAGAGGAGTATATGGTTATAAAAGAATATGATATTTGCACCACTGAAAACATCGTTCTGATGTCTTCTATTTATAGGTCTGAAAATCTCGATACGCCGTATCCAGCAAGGTCGATACGGCGTATTGGGTTGGATTCCTTGGAGTGCGAAGCTACGTTCATAATAAATCTTTTATATCATTCCCAATTTACTTGATTTACTATATCTTCGAATAGTTATCTTCATGGATACGGCGTAGTAGAGAGCAAGGATACCCATATTGGGAATTGGGTCCAAACGCGTTTTCTTGTATGTCTTTTCTTGGCGCAGATACGCCGTATCCTCTTAAGTTTGGATAACGAGTATTTGTAAATTTTAGACAATCTTCAAATGTCCTTCGTTTTAGCTCCAAAGTTTATCGCCTTTAGCTTGTCTTCACAAAACACTCCTGAATTACTGCATTTATCAACTTTAAAGCAATTAAGTACCCGAAATAATCAAATAAATTTAAAAAATAGGAAGAAATAAATATGTATAATGAATAAATAAAGGATCTTTATTTGATGTCATCAAATAACCCTCACTTGAATCCACTGACCTCAAGTAACTTTAAAAAATTATCAGTTTTATGAAAATGTTCCCCAACCGAAGTTGAGGATTCCCTTTTAAAGCAATCATTTTAAATCCTAAATCCACCGGCTAACATAACCGAGCTCCTCACGAAATAAGGAAATGAAAACACTCATATCACTCAACTAATCTAGGGTGCAACATTTAAGTAGTATGCTTAATTGCTTGGTCGTGATTAGCTTTGTATCATAGGCTTGGCAAGGATACACATCTCCACCGCTAAAGCTAAGGAAGAATATGTCAAAAGCTAAATTAGGTTAAGAAGGCTTACAGTTGATCATTCAACAGTCTTTTACCATAATTACCACACCAACAAGGCAGCTGTATCGTACATACACGGGCTGTAAGATGATAGACATCATACAATCGAATAAAACCTTGTTCATATTTTAACCCACTTAGATGAAGAATGATATAGGTAGGGAGCTTCTAATTTAACCAAAATTCATCTCCAAACAAGGCAAGCTGAAGAGACATACATACATGGCCGTAATGACGGAATAGACATGCATGGCACGAACAAGTCTCGTATCGAGTAGACACAAAGGTTAGTTGCAAGGAAAGGGAAGAAAAATGGTGTAAGTAAAATTCCACAAAACAAATGATTTTAAGAAGTCCAACATATAAGGTACGGTGGCTAGTACTTTCCTGACCGCTCCTGACAAAGGACGCACACATATATAGAACAAGATGCTCGATCACATAAATGACAAAGACAACCAATTGCGTTCCCATAACGTCACTTCCCTTACATCCCCCTCTTACATAATTACATAAGTGGTGGATATCGGAACCACTTTTATATAAATTTACATCGTTGATTTTTTGTAACGTAATCGTCGATAATCGATCTTCAAAGTAATTCCCTTTGGTATAAACTTTCGTATTGAATCGACCTATTATTCATCCTTCTCTCTCTTTTTTTTAAATACATCATAGATCTCGGTTTAATTTCACCATCTTCACTTTCATAATTTGTCCGGATAATCTTTTCCTTGTAGCATTTCTTCTTCGGCCATAATTCGTAATCGTAAAAGTAGCGAAACTTACGAGCTACATATTTTTCCCATTGTATTGTGCAATTTCCTGACCATTACAGAGATAGAAAATTTTCACTTTGACACAGGAAATACAAAACTTTACACGAAAGCAACTAGCAACATAGAGAAATAGGCTTAATCTACACGGTAGGCTAAGGTGCAAAGGTGTAACGAAACATATAATATGGTGTAGAAAAAGAAAAGAATGGCTCAACAGGTTGTTCTAGGGGATTTTACTCTAAAAATGAGAGTAATCAAGGGTTACACGGGATTTAACTAACCAGTGTGGTTAGTTATTTTTATGACATGTAGGCTATTTGGTTTAATCCTAGAAATTTATCAGTTGAACATGTTCTTCCATCTAAATCCATAGTACTAATCATGGCGGTCTCGAGTGATATACCAGGCCAAGTTCTAAAGTCCACTACATCACCGGCACACTCATAATTTTGTGGAATTTTAGTAGAACAGTTGGAAACAGAATAGGCTTAATTCTCATAATATGTATCAAGGGTTATAGTGCGCTAGGTAATGTAACTAGTGATTTTTACAAAAGTCAGGCTAATTTTTTTTTAGTTTTGACCGTTTTAAGCACTTTGCATGTTATTTTGTAAAAAGAAGACAAGTACGTTCTAAATCTCCATCCCCATACTTAAATTATATAGCGTCCTCGTTGTATAGATAAAAGAATTAAATAATAAGGGAAAATAGAATTAGAACGGAAAACTCCTTGATGTTTTGCTCGTGATAATTCTCCAAGATGAGTCCTTGAGCAAAAAGTGTGTTGACTAGGGCTTCAGCGTGCCCTGATAAGTTCAACACGTGTCTTTTTTAGCATATACCATATCATAGTTTCAAAATGAAAAGAATAGGGAAAATTTAGGCTTATTACCGTGTGATTCAAACAAAAAGTAGTAGAGAGCTTAGAAATTGATCTCCAATGTTTTTTGACTGCAGTTAAAAAAATTTGTGTTTGTTGTGAAAAGTGTGTGTGAAACTGATCCGGCGTATCAGTTGGGTTTTTTATACCCAAACTCGATACGCCATATTGGTTTTTGTCCAATACACTGTATTGGGCAATTTTTTTGACTAAGTCAACTTTGATTAAAAATAGTGGATACGGCATATAGGTATTTACCTAATACGTCGTATCCAATCTTGGAGACTAATTTTTCCTAATTTTAACAAAGTAAAAAAAATGTACCTTGGCCTCTGCAACTTTCTCGTTTAAACACCATCCTTATAAAACTGCTTGGGGTCAAAGGGAATGCCAAATAAAGATTTTTATTTATGAAAATCAATGTCTTCCCTTTGTGAATATGATTCCAATGCATGATATTTAATTCCTCGATAAAAATCTTAGATTTGAAAATTTTTCTTGATGTATCATGACTTGTTTTCAAAAGCTTATTCAACCTATGTGCATGAGTATAAACATCGGTGTTTATCTTATCAGGTGATGATATGACAAATATATCCCTCGTGGGTTGTTTAGTATCGTCTTTTTCACCATCGTTGTCCTCACCTGATTTTAAAACATCGGGATAGATTACATTGAAAGGAAATAGATCATTAAAGTATAAAACATTTTGTTCCTCTTCATCACATTCGGATAATGATGTTTCATTCAATTCATCGATATGTTGAGGATTTACAATAGGTTCAGCTAAGAAATCTGATTTAGATGTTAGAGCATCATTGTAAACAATGGCTGGAAATTCATTCTCAAAATCTTTAAGGTAGTCTAAATCATTAAAATAACTGACCGTAGGCTCGGGTGATAGAAACGAAGGCATATTGACTTTATCACTATCATTCTCCGAATCAGTTTTTAAATCATCGACATAAATTATTTTATAAGAAAATGAATTTTTGTCAAAAATTACCGTGTAATCTTCATCGTCGGATTCGTTAAACGATATTCTAAAGTCAATTTCATTGTCGTTAAGAGGACTTACCATCGGTT
>BQNB010077036.1:3089-30966 GCA_026074375.1 Tanacetum coccineum
AACTATAGTATTGCCAGACTTAACTTAGTACTGGCATACTTAACTATGTCTACCAGACTTAACTCTATAACTACCAGACTTAAGTATGTTTATAATAATTCCTAACAAAAAATATCAATAAAATGACCATCGATATTTTTAACATCTACATGTATCGTCAATACATGAAATTACGAAATCGATTAAAAAGGACGAAAAGAACAATCATTAAATTGTAACTCACACTTGTGTTAACGATGTTTTGTTGAGTCTAAATGTTCATAAATGATTGTGTTATTAGTAATGGTCAAACTTATGCTAAAAGTTAACACACTCCGAGTAGGATCGACTACGTTGAAACTCCATTAAGAAATTCACGACAAGTTGCACAGTTCACTTAAAACTTGGACGTCGACTCTGAAAATTATATCACATACTCCTAGTAGTAAATATAACATAATTCAATTGCCAAAAACACAACACATTATCTTAATTTGCTTAAAAAACAACTCCAAACCAAATTAAAACCAATGAGCTCTTCATTCACCTTAGACCTTGTGAACTAGTCATTAGGGAAAATGTCTATTCCGCCATAGGAAATAAAGACCACACTCAAGCAGTTATTACCTTGATGTTGTATTGCCTAGAAAACGGACAACCCTTTAATCTTGCCTACTTCATCATTAGGAGGATGTACTTTTTTAGAGACCAAAAAGACAAAGTTTGAACTCGTCTCTTTTAAAACCTTACAGCAAACATGACAGAACACCTATTTGATGAATGTTATAAACTTGTCCCTAGTAAAATGTTCCCCCCTTAAGGCAAAACAACCTAAAAAGCCTCCTCCTAAAAGATCTAGGAATGTAGGAAAGTCCAAACGTCCCCAATTGACCACTTCATCCTCAACCGAATCGCCACTTTCAGATAATGGAGACTTGCCTAGTACTAAGCTTTCTCCTAGGTCTTATAGTTGGGCTCTTAAGGACGATCCAAACACGTCCAAGGAACAAAGGGAAACAAGAGGGATGTTTAAAAAGTTGGGTAGAGCATTGCACAACTTTGCAATGGTGTTGAATAAGGGATGTCGTTGAAGGAAGACTTGTTTGTGAAACAATTTAAATGTTTAATTATTGTGTTTTTAGATTATTAACTTGTCTGCTTAAATCTGCATGCTTGAACTAGATGTTGAAACTACGCACTTATTTATCTTGCTATATCGTATAGATATTTTATCATGGTACTATTATTTGGTAGTAGATAATGATGTTTGCATGCTAATTTGTTTTGAGTTTTAGGTGAAAAATATAGTTCTGGTCGTTTTTGTTAGAACATGCGACCCACGGTGTGAGGACTCGTATTTTCAAGTAAATAAATTTATTATAATTTATACTTATTTTTGCAGTTAAGTAAAATTTTATTTTTACTTTTACCCGATTCGACAAGTTTCGTGATCCTATTTAAGTTTGAGTCATATTTTAGACTTTCTTCCGTCTACATGCCTATCATAGTTAAATATTTCCATTTTCACCCCTAAGTTTAATAAACTTTATGTTTACCATTTTTAGTTTTGGTTCGCGTCTAGCCAAAAACGTGTCAAACTTATGTTTTTACAATTTTTAAGCCAAAAATGTGTAGTAAAAATTTGTAAAAAAAATTAAATCTAAGCTTAGCCTTTTTCCTCTATTTTTAGCGTCACCATAAGCCCAAACAAAGCATTCTTATATTTTTTAACCAAATTAAATTATATAAAGGGAAGTATCTAACTTTTATAAAGGGAAGTATCCAACTTTTATAAACTCCTAGTATAGTGATAAAAAAAACTCGTGTTCCTCCCTCTCCCTCTCTACTGCTCGACACACACATCTCACCACCACCTCCATTGCTAAAGTTTGATCAACCACTTCCATTATATCTCAAACCACTCCTACACTAATCATCACTCTATATTTTCAAAAAAAATCAACATGCAAGACACTTTCAAGATTTTGGGATTTTGAAGATTTCTTTAGTTTTGGGTACAATTAAGGTTATAAGGGTTTAATTGCAAGTAATATTGATAGATTTTGGGTTGCAAAAAGTCAAGGGTTTTGATATTAGGGGGTGTTTGGTTTTCGGCTTAGGCAAGAAACCCACAAGGGTTTTGTGTTGCTAATTTTTTTTCTTTGATCCTACCCATTTATGAGTATTTTTCTAGCCTTTTTGAATCATTTATTTTAATGATGTTGCATGTGTATAATCTAGTATGTTGAATCCATGTATGATCACATTTGAGCTATTTTTGAGATTTGGTTGTTGATGATATGATTTTAGGCGAAGATAGACTAGTTAGGCAAAGTTGTGATGTTGTAAATATTAAAGTTTGTATGGGTTTAAAGATACCTATTTTGTGCAGAAAATTAGAGAGCCGATTTCGGCCAGGTTAAATTTTGTAAAACTAATTTTGGGTTGGAAAGTACGTTAGGGGACGTTTGTAGCTTCGATTCGATAGTTTGTGCATCCCGTAACTCTTAAAAACGAAGTTTTTATGACCGTCAGATGTTTAGAAATCGTTTAAAATAAATTCTGCACTATTTTTATAATCAGTTGCTGATGCAGTTTTTGAGTGGCGTTTCGGGCCCTTTCTGGTCAAAAAGTTGTTTAGAATATCCTTTTAATTTTACGCGAGGATAACAAAGTATAAAAATGCGTATTAACGAGTCAAAAAGTTTAGAATAAAATCTGCGTTTTTCTATTTTTTTGTTGCATCAGATCTAATACAAGGGCATTTTCATCATTTTTTGTCGAGTTTTGGATCCCAGGTAAAACTTAAAAGCTGTTCAAAAGGTCGTTTTACTTTTTCGCGAGGCTAGCTAAGTTTAAAAGTGCATTATAACGGGTCGTTTTTGATGAGTCAAACCCTTGAAAAACTTATTTATAAAAGTCAAAGTTTAGTAAAACATAAAGAATGACCATAGGCTAAGTCGAGGTCGTTAGGACTTGAAATAGCTAAGCGGGATTTATTTTACATTTAATAGATAATAAGAGAGTTATCGGTTGTGTCTAAAAATAACAAGGTCTAAGATTAGTAACTTTCTAAAAATAGAAACTTTTTATGAATTAAAATTTAACAAAAGGGTAAATGGTTCGCAAACTTAAAGTAAATGAATTGGAACATTATTAAGGGAGTTTTAGGCGAGTGTGGATTCAATTGTACATGATTATACATATGTATTAAATTTATGGACTTTTATATGCAAATTATGCATTTCTTGGAAATATTTATATTTTTCTAATAGCACGCCACTAATAATAGGTTGTGGTTGAGTCGCGTCGTCGTTGTTTGTGTTGATTCTCTTATCTCGTACTTTTCTATTCGGTGAGTTCATATCCCCTTTTTCTATTTACTTGTTCTACAAACTCTACGGGGTGAAATTACATGCTTGTTTTACTTTTGGACACAAGTGTTTAAAATGTATGCTATCCAGATTATTGCCTGAATATTATTGCCTAAGTTACCACATTGCCATTTAAGCCCCTACCAATCATGAATCGTTAATTACTAATGTAGTAAGCGCGAGTGTTATGGATAGGTCTATCGGGATTGACAATCCCCACCTGGAATTTCTGGTTACAAGTTGGCCATGGTGCATTTAACATTTTGAGGAACTTGTAGGCTGTTTTGGCAGACACCCTATATTTGTTTTTGGGGCACTGACAGTTAAGGTTTCGGGGCCATGAGCTTAGTGCAATAATACATGTTTTGGACTATTGAATATGTTTCATAGTCTACCATTCTTTGAATCTTGTGTCCACCCTTTTATTAATAAACCTATGATTTCACTCAACCTTTATGTTGACTTTTAGCATGTTTTAATTTCAGGTCCTAAGGTATGAAGTTTGGATTAGAGCTGCGTTGGATATCAAGCTAAAGGAATTCTGATTATTTCATATTCGATGCACCCCTTTAATTTTTAAAAACATATGCCATCTTTTGGAATCGTGAAGCTTCTGTTTAAACAAACGTATGTCGAAGGTTTATGACATTTTTTTTAAAAACTGTTGGACCAAATGTGGAAACTCTGGTATTTTATAAGGCATCGAATGAAACTTTGTTTTAAACGTCTCTTTTTGAGGTCGTTTCCTATACTTGTATATTGTGCTATGAAGTCGCACCCATAATTGTTACCATTCTGCTGCCGTCAGATTTTAGGGGTGTGACAAACTGGTATCAGAGCCAGGTTATAGGGAACATGGTCATTTTTTAAAACTTAGTCTATAACCAAAATTTTTAAACTTTTCTTTTCTTTCATTTTCAAATTACAGAATCCTTCATCGCTATCCAATATCCGCGAGCGTAACTCCCTGAATCCTTATTTACTTTTCCGATTAATATTATTGTATTATATGATTATATATATTACTTGGCTTAATTTTGATCCTATATGTCTATCTTTTGGTGTATTGCCAATTATTCGTATCGGTCAATTATATAAATGTTGACCATTCTGATTATTGATGTTTATTTATAAAAGTATCACTGTTTAATTTATAAAATTTTAATTTTATAACCATTTAAATAAAATGTGCTTATTATTAACGCATATTTTCTCTATTGTTGTTACATCATTCTCTTATTTCATTTTTTTATTTTATTATTATCATTCTGAAATTTAACCTTTTGACTATGTAAATTCATAATAGAATTGCATATCGTGTTGATGATTAATTCATGATTATGTATACCTTTCTTATATCTCATTTCTCTCCATGATTATCATGTATCACGACTTAACATGCTCTTACAAATTCTTACTGAATAGTATATTTGTATTGCTGACAGAATCATGCCTCCCAAGATGATGAAGCAAAAGGCCGTTAAGAAAATGCTGAAAAAGCGGATAGCGAAAGCTAGAGAAGAATATGAAAAGACTAGAGCTAACCCATGCAATGCTGGCGGGTCTGGACCAGAAAATACAGGAGGAACGGTGAATGTACAGGGTTGTTCGCATAAAACTTTTATGACTGTAAAACCTCACCCATTTAACAGAACAGAGGGTGTTGTTGGTTTAAGGCGATGGATTAAGAAGGTAGAGTAAGTGTTTGAAATTTGCAAGTGTGCCGAGGAAGATAAAGTTATGTTTGTTGCTAATACTTTCGAGGGTCATGCGTTAACATGGTGGAATGGAAATGTTCACTCCCTAGGGCTTGTCAATGCTAACCGTATTCCTTGGACCGAGTTCAAGTTGATGATGACTACTGAATATTGCCCAGCAACTAAAATCCAAAGGATGAAGCAAGAGCTTTAGACTTTAACTTTGAAATGAGATGACATCGAGGCATACAATAATCGTTTCCATGAGCTGGCATTGATGTGTCCCAATTTGGTGCCTAATGAAAAGAAAAAGGTTAAGAGGTATATCCGAGGATTTCCTAAAAGAATCAAGGGAAATATCACTTCTTCAAAGCCCACTACCCTGCACGAGGCAATCAATATGGCTTGTGAGCTGGTTGAGCAAGCAGTTTAGGGTAGGGCTGCAAGTGTGAGTGAAAGCAATAAAAGAAAGTAGGAAGACCATCAGAAAAACAACCCCAACAATAATAACCCCAACAACCGCAACCTGAACCACAACAACAACAATCAGTACCAGCAACAGAACAGGAGACAAGAGACTGCTAGGGCCTATATGGCAGCCCCAGCTGAGACTAGGGGTTATGCTGGGAATCTACCAATGTGCAACCATTGCAACTCTCACCATAATGGACAATGCCCTCCAAAGTGTTGGAGGTGCCAAAGAACTAGTCATCAGGAGAAAGACTACATAGCTAGGGTCCCAGGTGTAGGTGTTACCCCCATATGGGATGTGATTTGTTATGGATTCGGTGAAAAAGGACATTATAAGGACAAGTGTCCAAAAAGAAGGAATCGTCAGGACGAGGGAGCTCGTGCAAGAGCATATGTGATGGGGAATAAGAACCCATAGCAGAATTCAAATGTGGTTACGGGTACGTTTTTAGTTAATGATCATTATGCAAGTATTTTATTTGATTCGGGTGCTGAGAAGAGTTTTGTGTCTACTGAGTTCACTCATTTTATTAATATTGCCCCTGCCACTCTAGACACTAGTTACGAAGTAGAGTTAGCTGATGGGAAGGTTGTTAGTACCAATACAGTTTTACGTGGTTGCACCTTAGCCTTGTTTAATCACGTGTTAAAAATAGACTTGTTACCAACTCGATTAGGTAGTTTCGATGTTATCGTTAGAATGGATTGGTTGTCATACCACTGAGCTGTCATAGTTTGTTATGAGAAGATTGTCCGTATTCTTGTTTCAAATGGCGAGATACTTGAATTCCAAGGTAAGAGGCCAAAAAAGGATCCGAGATCACTTTTGTGTATCAAGGCTGATGAGAAAAAGCTTGATGACAATCATATTGTTCGTGACTTCCTTGAAGTATTTTTGGATGACTTGACAGGTTTACCTCCCGTGCGTGAAATAGAATTTCGCATTGACCTAATTCCAGGCGCATTATCAGTTGTAAAGTCGCCATACCGTTTAGCACCTTCCGAAATGCTGGAATTATGAAATCAACTAAAAGAGCTTCAAGAGAAAGGCTTTATTCGACCAAGTCATTCACCATGGGGAGCACATGTGTTATTTGTTAAGAAGAAAGATGGTGCTTTAAGAATGTGTATCGACTATAGTGAATTGAACAAGTTGACTATAAAGAACCGCTACCCTCTCCCCAGAATTGATGACTTGTTTGACCAACTACAAGGTACGTGTTGTTTCTCCAAGATAGATCTTCGTTCAAGATATCATCAGTTAAGAGTTCGAGAAGAAGATATACCAAAGACCACATTTAGAAAACGTTATTGGCACTTTGAGTTCATAGTCATGCCATTTGGGCTGACGAACGCACCAACAGTATTTATGGACTTGATAAACCGCGTCTGCAAACCGTATTTGGACAAATTCATAATTGTGTTCATCGACGACATCCTTATCTACTCAATGTCAAAAGAAGAGCATGAAGTCCACCTGAAGACGATTTTAGACTTACTCAAGAAGGAGAAGTTATACGCTAAATTTTCAAAGTGCGATTTTTGGTTAAAAGAAGTCTAATTCCTAGGACACATGGTCAACCGGGATGGTATCCATGTGGATCCTAGTAAACTTGAGTTGGTAAAGAACTAGAAGACCCCTGAGAGTACCATCAGTGTGAATACTGTCATTTTTAGGATTGGCAGGTTATTACAGAAGGTTTATTGAAAATTTTCCAAAGATGCCGCAAGTCCCTATCACACGTGTTGATCAAAAGAATAGAGACTTATGTGTGGGTTGATATGCAAAGGGAAGTAAGCTTTCCATATTCTGAAGGAAAAGTTATGCAATGCTCCCGTGTTAGCACTCCTCGATAGACCAAACGACTTTGTAGTCTATTGTGATGCGGCAAACCAAGGGTTAGGGTGTGTGCTAATGCAGCGAGGCAAGGTGATTGTGTATGCCTCAAGATAATTGAGAATACATGAGAAGAATTATACCACCCACGACTTGGAGCTGGGTGCAGTGGTGTTTGCACTTAAAACTTGGAGACATTATCTTTATGGAACGAAAAGTGTCATTTACACTGATCATAAGAGTCTCTAGCACCTTTTCGACCAGAAGGAATTAAGTATGCGACAGAGGCGGTGGATTGAACTGCTCAGTGACTATGAATGCGAAATCAAATACCATCCGAGAAAGGAAAATGTTATGGCGAATGCTTTGGGCAAAAAAGAAAGACTCAATGGCTAGTGCGCACCATGAGCATGACTATCTAGTCCGACCTTAAGGCTAAGATTTTGGAGGCACAAGGCGAAGCTTCCAAGGACCTCAAATCCCTAACCAAATGGCTAAGAAGATTGGAAACACACTTTGAAAGGCGGGATGACAGTGGAATTTACTTCTTCGATCAGATTTGGATTCCATCAGTTGGTGGTGTAAGAAAGCTAATCATGGATGAAGCTCACACTACTAGGTATTCAGTACATCTGGGTGCAGATAAGATGTACTATGATTTGAGAGACTTGTATTAGTGGCCTGGTATGAAGAGAGACATTGCTGAGTATGTTAGCAAGTGTCTTACGTGCTCTAAGATAAAAGCCGAACATCAAAAACCTTCAGGATTACAGAATGGAAATGGGAGAAGATAACAATGGACTTAGTCACAAAGTTACCTAAAAGCAGCAGTGGGTATGATTGATTTGGGTCATTGTGGATAGATTGACCAAGTCGGCTCACTTCTTACCAATTCGTGAAGACTAAAAAATGGAGAAGCTGGCAAGGATTTATATCAACGAAATTGTAGCAAGACATGGTGTACCAGTGTCTATCATTTCAGACCATGATGGTTTATTTGCATCACACATATAGAAAGTGTTATCCCTAAATATATAATCCACACACAACAATAAGCAAACCCAAATAAGCCCTTTTATGAGCCGGAAATAAGAAGAAAAGAAAGAAAAGAAAAGAAAACTTGGAATGTTAGATTAAGAGAGAGAAATGGTGAGTTACAAGTGAACAAATGTAACCAACACTCTCTCCATATGTGGAGAGGGTTTCTTTTATACCCCTAACCAACATATATGCGTATTGGCTTTTCTACTTGGGCCGGGCTTGGCATATCTTGGGCTTTGAGCCCGAAACACAGACAATATTAGATTACAATCCAAGCCCGTTGAACCCGACTAGCCTATTACTTTATAAGACCCAATTTAACTTTATAAGACCGATAAAATTCTTGTTTGACTTAATATAATTAAGGCTAACAATCTCCCCTAATGTTGAGGTCTCTTTCTTCAAACTCCTCCGTACCACCGATAACATTCTTGTAGGAGTTTGCTTTGTTTTATCATTGTCTCCCTTGACGTTGAAGATATGACTTTTGACGTTTATGCTTTGCCTTGTTTTGGTCTTGTCTTGTTTGTAATGGCTTTGTTCATTCATTCTTTGTGATCTTGATCTTGAGCCTTTATCTTTTTGACTTTGAGTTCTTGAGATCGTTATCTTGCATCATCTCCTTGATTTGAATCATCTTGATTTGACTTCCTTGATCATCTTGTGCTCTTGACCAACATGCTCATACTTGTTACATTCTTGTTTGACATATATGATTATAAGTCTAACAATCTTCCCCAATTGACGATTCTTTATTTGATTATGAGGCTCTTTGATGGTGGGGAAGATTAGAATCAACTATCTTGGCGTTGAATGATTGACTTTGAAAGCTTGAGTATGAGCATGTGGTTTATGAATCCGACTTCGCTGGAATGAGGCTGCAACACCGTCATCTAAACCTGAAATAAAAAAGTTAGCAATAAAAGATGAATATGGCTTTGTCATTCATCTTGAGTTCAGTTACATTAACCTCTGGTTTCCCGTTTTATAGTATAAATACTATACATGTGATCAGGTAGATTCAAAGAATCTCCTTGACAGGGTTTCCAGCTCAAAGCGTAGGATCTTCTAACACAGATGTATTAGATTCACCATGCTTGCTTGTTCTCATTACCGGAAGGTCTCAAAGCAGACAACACGGTAAGAGTGAATCAGATATTTACTATCTTTCTGATTTAGTCATCAATTCATTTACTGGACCAAAATTGATATCCAGTTAACACAAGCTCGATTCATATATAATCTTGTAAGTCACCTACCAAGAGCTTGTTTGATGTTGGCTCAAGCAGGATTTCCATCTTTACTGTGAATACTTAAGTATCACTCGGATGTTCTGGCAAGATCTTAAGGATAATGCGTAGGACTCTTTGTTACAACTTGTGAACTTTATGGTGTTCAGCAAGAGTATTTTGACATTGTGTCATAATGAGATTTATAATTTGATCTCTTCTTGGCTCTAGACTCGATTTGTGCACTTTTGGTTTTAGTAATCGGAGGCTGGAGCAGACTGCCACCTATTTAATATTAACAATCTCGGAGTGAATGTTAATAGAATAATGTGTGTAATCTCCGAGACAAAGAGACAAGTTCTTTGAGAGAAAACTCGAATGAGCCTGGTAAGGTTGTTCATTTGCATCACTAGGTCCATGATGACTTTCTTCAATATCAACAATCATCATTGTGATTTTGACAAATTATGTATTAACCCGGTTTCTGCCTAAGGTGTAGGGAGGGCTACTTTCTTTAGACCCTTTATCCATACATTTCTTTTTAATTCTTCAACCCCTTCAATGCTTACCAAGACGTCATTACTAACACCTTGTGGAATGTTCAAGGTAAGCCTCAATCTTAGTCGCATTCTCCCTTATATCCTCTCTCCATCATACATAAGGACTGCTATTTCTAACTATGGATTATCCTTGGGTAGATCCCACCGGTTCTGTTTGGATCGAGGACTTCTTCCAAAAAATAACCTAACCCACCATATGACTTCGATCGTCGTAAAATTAATAGGTTGTTGGGTATAGAGATCGAACCAAAAAACCATTTTCTAACAATTGTTATTTTCAAATACTCCCCCTACACATGTCCCGAGATTCAAAATGTTTAGAGCACATTAAGGAAAAAAGTTGCACTTAGAGTCTTAAAAACATCCACATTCTTCTATATCATATTTTAATTAACAATTTCTATTTCTTCCCCTTATTTTTAAATAATAAAACACTTAGTATTTGAAAATACCAATTGATTAAAATTGACATGAAAATTTCAAGGGAGGAAAAATTATAACCATAACGAAATGCATGAACTCATTTTTTAGATTGCTCCCTTCAACTGTATATGTGGGATACTAATACTTATTAAAACTTGACATTGGAATAAAAATGATATACACCAAAAATGTTGAAGACGAGAGAGATGCCTTAGTGAACAATTATATTATTTTAATTGACATTAAGTTTTTAACATTTTAATTTCACAAAATGTGTTTAAATACATAAAATTGACATTTATGTAATGTAGCCAACACATTAAAAGGCTTTGGTTTTAAAAAGCTCCCCCTCAGAAATTGATCCACATAAAATGACATTGTACGTACTACAATTTTTTAAAACTTATTCGAGGAAGGGAGTGTTGAACACACAATTTTAACAAACACCACTTTTTATGGAAAGATACCACAACAATATATTGTTGGACCAGTTGACATTGTAAGATCCTTTTTGAAAAATTATGTTCAACGATTTTTAAAAACACATGATAGAAGACTTCTCTTCTATTTTTAGAGTAAGCGCACTGAAGCGTACACTTCCCTATTACATTTGAGACCGAGTTATGCACTAAAATGTACATAAGTCATTAAGAAAATTTAGAAATGACATGTTTTGAAAGCATTTGAATCTCTTGCTCGAACTTCATTTACACACCCGTGTCGATGTTAATCAACATTTCTAGGTAAGTAAATGTTATCGATTCTAAGAGACATGTCGAGAAGATTCTTTTTGGTATTTTTGAAATTTTTTTGATTTTATATTTTGTTTTTCTAGGTTTTATATTTTTCTATTTTCTTTTTCAAATTTTTTTTTATAATCAAGAAATAAAGAGAGAAAAAAAATATTACAAATCGAAGTTTCCATTAGGCACGGACATTGTACAGAGTTGAAGTGGATAAAGTTGAATCAGGTTGTTGTTGACGTGTATTTGATGCATCAGTAGTAGTGACAGCGGAAGACTTTAAAACAACTTGATTTTCTCTATTGAAATATTCATCGAACAAAGGACCGAATAGCAAATCCTGATCATTTAACGTTGTTACTGTCTCAGCTGCTTGATGAACTTCTGTTGACATTGTGGTGCGAGGCTTGAACCGTTTTGTTCAAATCTTCGTTTGACATTTAGGTTCGAGCTTGATCTGTTTGTAAATAAACGTCATTTTCTGTACTCCATCATCTGTGAATCCACGTTGAAATGTTTTTGTTTCTGAGATATCAGCCTTTTCAGCAACCATACTCTGAGATTTTCCTTGTTGACATTACATAAGGTACCTGCACTTAAATCAAGACTTTGTTCCTTCTGAACATTGATTGATGTACTTTGCACAATACATCCAGAAGTGTTTTGCATCATAAATATTAAGGATATCTACATTTGAACCATGTGGGGGTTCACTTCAGCCCTTGCTTGTGCAAGAGTCAAAAAAAAAAAATAAAAAATGAATAAACTTCCTGTAGTAAACCACCTAGACCAACATTTTGAAAATTCTACCCGTGGGTTTCCACCTAAGATCAGATCTAGGAGATGTTTTCTCATACACAGCGGAAGTCTTATTAGGAGAAAACCTATGTCCTGTAAAGATCTGCCTACTAGGTTTTTGAGTATGACTCTTTTGATCTACGGGTTTGTTACTGTTTTTGGTCTTTTGGAATTGAATCTTAGCACGTGAGTTTACTTCCTTCAAGATTTTTGTTATACAAGCATCATGATTTGCATTAAAGATACATTTATGACATGTGGAACAAACAATGTTTTTAGAATCTGAGAAAGAACTAGAACTCTTAGAGTGATCTGCTTTGGGCACAGCCACTATCGTATCGCGAGTACTCTTAGATACACGCAAACTCCTAGATGTTTGATTGTTGCTCCTAGGTTTTGGTTTGCTATCATCAGCAGTGCTTTGAAATCTAGCAGAAGTAGTCACACTAGTTGTTGAGTTCCTATCTCTTTCTTGTATCTTTTTCTTAGCTACATCTAGATAGTGATTATGAACCATGTCATTTGAACTAAATCTTGGCATGTTCTTAGTACTATTCCTAGATGTGCTAGATGCAATCATGTGATCAGGTTTTGCAAAGGCGGAATCTGTTTTCTTAGGCAAATAAATGAGAGTGACTGTTTGACAAATTTTATTTATCATCACTTGGAGGCAAACCGTTGTGTGTGACTAATATAGCCCTTTCAAGATTTAAAACACATTCCGGTTGTCTAACAACTGATTGGTTATTTAGGTGGATGGGAAAACCGGTTTCCCTAAGACTGATTTTTTATCAAACTTTATATCTACATTATTTCCTTAACTTTCGCTTAGAGTCATTGTTTAAAAGAAGCAAATTGCAAAAACCTTTTCCTGAAATCTAGCTTTTTTATTCACATTATTAGCAGCAAAGATGTGTCTGTTTTGTAGTCTTAAGATCTCATAATTTTAATAAAATCATACAAATCTTTGTAATGCAATTTCAAAGTCAATTTTCCTTATGAAATTTAGCCAACACTATGTTCTAATCTAGTGTTCATTGGTTTTCAAGATACATCAATTCCCTTTTCAATTTTGGCTTTATTACTTGTTTTCATTCAAAATTTGACCATGTGTGCCCTGATTATTATAGCTTGATTTTGATATTGTACAGTTCGAGAGCATACAATGTCTGCTTCCATTCTTGAAAAAAATCTTTTTGAAATTGGAGTAATAATCTTTTTGAAGTAAGAAAATTCTCAACTCGAGTGATATGTTTTGAGATTTCATTTTGTTTGTTATCCAGGTGATGAATCAAGCATAGGACTTTTAAACTGACATTTTTTTAGGATCATGGTCAACCCTTACCTTCGATTAATGATATTTAGGTTGCTCATATGTTAGTTGTTCATAGCAAGATATTACATCCATCCGCTATTGTAACCTCAGCCATTGGCTCTTCGTCATATATGGGTCTGATATCTGCATCATCAGCATTTGTATCATTCCCTAACCTACTGTTGTCATCTTGGACTGTTGAGTATGTCCTGATGCTTTCTGTGTCAACCAAATTAGCATCTAATGCTTTACCCGTATCAATCTTACTCTCTTGCATCTGTATTTGTCTTTGATTCACCCTTCTTTCATACTGTCTTTGATGGCGTGTTCTTTCAGCAATAGACTTCTTAACATTACCTAGGTGTTGGAGTAGTGTATATCTAAAGTGTTGAACCTCGATTCTAGTGTATTCAACAAAGTACGTGTCTGTCATTTGACTATCATAATACAATGTAAACTTTGAATCGATGAACTTCTGGAACTAGTTGTTTACCACCCAAAAGGCTGTCATGGATCCATCTTCTTGAATTTCATCTTTGTCAAGTTGCTTATGTAGTTGATCTAGGTTGAGGAGCATCATAGTCTTGAGAAAGTAATCAATACTTGACCAAAGAGTGTGTACATGAATGCCTGTTTTGAATCAATGTTGTCGAATGCGAGTATGCCTTTTTAAGTCATCTTTTGAAAGAACTTGAAGGTGTAAATGAAGAGATCAAAAATATGCTATGCATCTTCCTTTTGCTTTTGACATCTTGTATTTGATTTCAAGCACATCTTTTGTTTTAGAATTCAAGCTACATTCCTTTACTAATTTGCTGGATGCAGTCTCTAAATTACTATAATATTTCTCAGAACAAGTATTTTGTATGACAACTAAATTAACTTTCAATGAATCAACATTCAATGCTAGAATTGGATTTGAATGATCTTCTTGTGTTTGCATCAACTTCTTTTGTTTCAACAATTGTGGAGTTCGTTGTTGATGAAGAATTAACTCAAGCATGTATTTCCCGAGGGAATCCATGTTAAAGATCATTGCATCGTAAAATGATTGAGCATCTTATCTTGTATAATTATGTATACGCGCTTTGATTTATGAACTGAAAGCATTTTCAAACGTTGTTCTGAGTTTTGTCAAAGTAGTCTTGCAATCAGTCTGAGAAATTATTTCTGTAAGATTATTTTTCCTATGTATAATCCAAGACTTGAAGAATTTCTATTGAAGATAGGCATGTTACCAAAATCTTGTAAAGTTTCTATGAGAAACTTGAGTTGTGACTGAATTGCTCGAAGACTGTTCATGCATTTAATTCTTGAAAGTTGTGTCTTCTCTTGAACTTTAGAAGTTGAACACGAAGAAACTGTGTCATTCTGAAGAACACTTGATGTTTGAGTTGGCAAATTGGTATTTGACATTTTGATGAAGTTGTGAATGGATATCGGATCTTAAGTGTTATGAAGTGTTGATTGTATTGTGGTGTTAGAGAATGCAATTATCTTCCACGGGATTTTACAACTCTATGATTAAAACCGAGAAGAAAAGGATTACTTGTCGGGATTTTACAAAATCAATAGAAAAACCGTGAAATTAAAATTGACATATTTCGCTTGAGGGATTGCATATTTCGCTTGGTTAAAGGTTGCATGTTACGCTTGAATAATCAATACTTGTTTCGCTTGAAAAATCAGTACATATTTCGCTTCAGAAATTGCATATTTCGCTTGACAATTAAAAACATATTTCGCTTGAAAAGTCTAAACATATTTCGCTTGAAAAATCAAAACATATTTCGCTTGACAATTAACTTGCATATTTCGCTTGTCTTTAACATATTTCGCTTGGCAGTTAAACTTGCATATTTTGCTTAAACATTCAACATATTTCGCTTCATCTGTTTAACATATTTCGCTTGTCTTTAAACCTGCATGTTTCGCTTGACATTTAAACGTACATATTCCGCTTAAAATTTACACCTGTATATTTTGCTTAACCTATGACATATTCCGCTTGATGTCTTTTTCTAGTGTGGACCACTTTTACTAGAAAACAAGGTGTTCTAATCTTTAGAAGCTAGAATTGTGTATCTATGTCCCTTGATTTCAACCAGTTTGGGACCACAAAAAATAAGATAATTCACAAATTAGCCATGAAATAAGCTCCCAAATAAGCTTGAATAAGCTCAAAATAAGCCACAAAAATTTAAGAAAAACTAATAAACTAGTTTGAAGATCAAACTAAAAGAGGGACGTAACTCTTGTGACACTTCTATCTCAAACAAGAATACACCACGTCGAGTAAAAAGAAAAGAAAAATAAGCCGATTTGAAAATAAGCTTAAAAGGACTTTGGAGCTTATCTAATATATCAAATGACTACTAAATAAGATGAAGAACATGAAGAACAAAGAGAAAATAAGCTTAATAATACAATAAGCTAAAAGCTTTTGAACCGTGAGATTATTAAGGAAAAATAAGCCACGATTAGCTTATCTAAACCACAAAAATCGAACACTAAACACCCCTTGGCGAGTGATACCACATGTTATCCCTAAATATATAATCCACACACAACAATAAGCAAACTCAAATAAGCCCTTTTATGAGCCGGAAATAAGAAGAAAAGAAAGAAAAGAAAAGAAAACTTGGAATGTTAGATTAAGAGAGAGAAATGGTGAGTTACAAGTGAACAAATGTAACCAACACCCTCTCCATGTGTGGAGAGGGTTTCTTTTATACCCCTATCCAACATGTAGGCGTATAGGTTTTTCTACTTGGTCCGGGCTTGGCATATCTTGGGCTTTGAGCCCAAAACACGGACAATATTAGATTACAATCCAAGCCTGTTGAACCCGACTAGCCTATTACTTTACAAGACCCAATTTGACTTTATAAGACCGATAACATTTTTGTTTGACTTAATATAATTAAGGCTAACAGAAAGCTCTTTAGAAGGCGTTGGGTACAAGACTAGACATGAGTACGACTTACAACCCTCAGACCGACGGTCAGAGTGAGCGTATTATTCAGACATTGGAGGATATGCTTCGAGCTTGTGTTGTAGATTTTGGTGGCAGTTGGGATACTCACCTCCCGTTGGTTGAGTTTTCTTATAATAACAGTTAGCATAAGAGCATTAAGTGCGCACCTTTCAAGGCTCTGTACGGGCAAAAATGTAGATCCCTTGTAATATGGGCTGAAGTTGGGGAAAGTCAGCTTATTGGACCGGAGATTGTGTAGGAGACTACAGAAAAGATTATTCAGATTAAGGAAAGGTTGAAAACGGCAAGAAGTCACCAGAAAAGCTATGCTGATAAGGGGCGTAAACCTCTTGAATTCAAAGTTGGGGACCAGGTATTACTTAAGGTATCTTCATGGAAAGGAGTTGTACGATTTGGTAAGAAAGGAAAGCTAGCACGACGTTATATGGGACCGTTTTAAATAGTAGAGTGTGTTGGACTGGTAGCTTATCGCCTGAAGTTACCCCAAGAGCTGAGCTGTATTCACGACAAGTTTCATGTGTTGAACCTAAGTGATAGGTCACATGAATCTTGAATCAATCATATCAACATGCAAGCTTAGAGAGAATGAGAGCAAATGAAGGAAAAATTCAAATATTATTTAGGAGGGAAATGAAAGTTGATTACAAGAGCATCACCCTCTAATGAAGATTAGAGGGCTATTTATAGGCAATGGAAGGGAGGCTTCCCTTCCTTATTTTTCTATCTTGACAATACTAGTCCCTAGACTTTGGTTATTATGCTATTTCTTACTTAAAGCATAATACACCTTATTACAAGCTATATTAAACCAAACAAAATAAAGTCTAATAATAAAACCACATAATCGACACTTTTCTTAAACCTAACAATCTCCCCCTAAGGGTCGATTATTCTGGGCGTTCCCTCCTTGGTCCTAGTGGTCTTCCATTCACGTACATCTCCCATCTTCTCATTTGATCTCGATACTTCAACCGAACTTCAATCTCTTCTTCAAACAACTTAAGAAACTCCAGTTCATCATTTGTAAGTTCTTTTTGCACATATCCATACTTGACATCATTATAATAACTCTTTAGACCTTCAAGCGTTCTCCTCAGTGTTGCATCACAAAACTTATGTATCTCTGAAGGTCTCATCACCCTTTTCTCTTTCTGGCTATTAGTGTAAATGATTCCATGTACAGGCTCATAGACAATAGAAAACACATCACATTCTTCAATTCCTGGGAATGTAATTGTTGGTGCAGTGAGATTGATCTTCTGTTGATAGCTTTCGATTCCAAGTTGAAAATCGTGCACTCTTTCCCATATCACTGAACTTCTGATGAACACTGATAGAGACCATAGCAATCCTGTATCAGCATAATCAGGTACCTTGTTATTCATGATCAGCAGGTACATGTCTTCAATGTCATTCTTATTGAGGTTCTTGTAATCTGGCTCAGTTATTGACACTATGCAATCATTAGCTCTTCTTGCCACAATCTCTGTGATAAACTTATGTTCATGACCCAATTCCCAGAATGTCTTGATGACTTGAACGATCTTAGAGTTTGAATAGATTTCTTCCTTCGGTCTTCCAGGTTCTTTCTGTCTCCTTATGTAGAAGATCTTTGCATGAGGATTCTTCCAGTTTTCAACACCATATCTTGCATAAGGATTAAACTTCTTTATACACTTATTAACCCATCTGGAAGTCCGTTCTTCAATATCATCATCGTTGAAGACAATTGCTGGAAATTTATGAAGTGACAAAACAATCTTCTCAGGACCTGAATTCCCTTTCTTCAAGTACAAAAGATCTTGATTGTGTATAAATTAGGGTTTTTTAAAGTGTTTTAAGAAAGTATACTCTTGGATAATAGAGGGGATGTTTAAATTCGACACTTATACAGTAGGGTTTGACATTTTATAAAAATAATACGTCTCATGACAATTCCAAAAAGATAAGAATAAACTTGAAAAAAACAATTTTATACGAAAAAGATACGATAAAAATACGATTTACGTTAATACCGGGTTTATAAACTATTTTTATAAAAATTACTATTCATTATAGAAAGTTATATTTTTAAAACATCAAATATATGATATAACTTTTAAATACGAGATCGTACTCGAAAGAATCGCTAAAAACGGAACTATAACGAAATAAATTACGAACATTACGGTTTTACGCAATTAAAACGTTAAAAAAAAACGTTGTTTATATGCTGTTGATGAACAAAAAAAAAATAAATAGTAAAATTACTATTTACAACAGAAGTTGAAAATTTGTATATTTATAATATTTTGATCATCTCGTTTTGTTCGAAATAGGGCATAAGAAACGCAGATTAGGCTTTAAAACGAAAAAGTTATGTTATTTTACTTAAAAACGATAATTTTAACCGTTTTTACTTTAATCAACACAATTTTTCCAAAAACAATTAGATGGTGATAGAGCTTTATATAGACATATATGTGGTATTAGTTATCAAGTGAATTATTACTAGGGAATTTCATAATGAGGCCTCTTCGTGATGTCGTATTGACGTGCAGTTGGATTTACGATTTAAAAGATCTAGCTTCACTCGTTTTACGTACATGTTATGGACCTCTTTATAATGATGCCACCGAAAGATAGTTATGCATGATAATTATATAGGATTGTACATGGAGTAAGTTATTAGAAGACATACTTGAGTTACTGATACGACCCTATTTACTTAGGGTGCTTTTGGATATTTCCGTGACGTACGTTTCTGCCATTTACCTGATTTATTTTAATCACTTCACTCTAAGGTGAGTTCATAGCCCATTTCTATTTCATTGTTTTTTAAACTTTACTTGGGTGGAATTACATGCTTGTTTTACTACGGACACAAGTGTTTTATTTTAAACTGTATGCTATACAGGATTTTTTCCTGCATATTAATGCATAAGTTACCACAGTGCCATTCTAAGGTCCCTACCGTATCATGAACGTCAATTACCATATTGTGAGCGCTAGTTGTTGTGGATAGATCTATCGGGGACGAACAATCCCCACCTTGAATTTTTGGGGTCACAAGTGACCATGGTTCTTTTAACATTGTGAATAACTTGTAGATGTTTGGCAGACACCCTACCCACTTGGGGAAAAAACAGTTAAGGCTTCGGGGTCATGGCTTAGTGCAATAAAACATGTTTTGTGGACTTTTTTTTTTCGAATAGCGTTTTTTTTTTTTTTTTTATGTACTTAGTCATCCCATTACTTAAATCTTGTGATCCACACTTTTACTTATAAATATGAATTACACTCATCCCTTTGTGTATTGAAATTTAGCATGTTTAATTTCAGGTCCTCAAAATATAAGCTTGGATGGGAGCCGTGATGGATATAAAACATGAAGACAGGAATTCTGTATTTTATTTAATTCGATGCAACTTGATCTATAAATATTTATTGTCGTCTTTTGGGGATTTTAAAGTTTTGTTTAAAGAACTTATGTTAGTATGTCTTTTCTTTTCTAAAACTATGGGAACCTAATGTATAAACTATGTTTTTGCTATAATGCTAAATGATCTGTTTAAAAGCCATTTTTTAGTCGTTCCTATATCTTGATGTTGTACTTTGTCGTAGCACCCAATGTTACCATTACGATGCATATCAAATTAGGGGGTGTTACACCCAGACAATGGCGGGAAACTCAGATGCAAATAAAGATCAATCATAACACAAGATACTAATTAGAGAAATACATCATTGCATTAAACTTCAAGTTATATGATTACCATTCACCCTCAAACACATCGTGTGTTGTCCCATAATCGGAACTAAAATCCATAATTCTATTATAATTATGTCAAATGCCATCACAGGGGTCATATATCCAAACTTCAATATAAAAACATACAATTTCTCTATCTTAACAACAAGCAAGCAAGACTTAAACGAATTCCACTCGAGATAATTCTAAGTTGCTAATAATAATCACAAACTACTCTTTTTTCCACTTCACGTAAAAATATTTATCGAAACCGTCAACAATTTGTTGGTGAGCTCGTAGTTTGACCTTAAACCCAAAAAGTTGTGCCAATATTTCATAGTGGACAATAGTGCTATATGACAGTGGATATATGCAAAAAAACTTAGATCAACGCTATCATTAACCATATGTCACATGCAACTAAAGGCCTATCACGCTGTTGAAGCACTAAATTAGGGCAGGACCACACCAAACCTGGGTGAGGCGCACCTTCCGCTCTAATATCACACAAATACTGGGTAGGCGAACCATCTCGTACCAAAAACAATCATACAACACATAATATTCGAATAGCAGTCATAAGCACATATTTGTATCCCAAAAATAAAACCTCATTTCGCACAGATCAATTCAAAACATTTCAAAACATATTTGAGTATCATTTTCTCCCAATGGAAAAACTAGTAAAAGGTGAGGCTACGAGAACTCATCTCAAGCAAGTCTTTAGCTATCCAATCTCAATCACACAAGTAAATGCAACGACGCCCGCACTAGACATATTACTGTTTACTTGTCCCAATGTAATCACCAATTTTTCAAAACAATCTATCACGTTTAATGGCAATAAAGTTTAGAGCGTTTGTACAGTTACCAAAACATTTAGTGTGTGTGGGTTGACGTCTCATATCCCAACAATCATATCAATCTCATTACAAATTTTAATTCGGGTAATTACCTATATTATACTATTTAAGGAAAATAGATAAGTAATATAAATAAATATTTATAATTAATAATTATAAATATATCTCGACAAGTCCATTCGGTAACCTTCGTCACTTCAAAATAATCATAATACGATTAAACAATGAAACATTTACTCCATACTTAAACACATTAGGAAGTTTCGAGGAAAAAATTATATTTTTCGTCTTTTAGTGATTTATTAAATAAATAAAATAATAAACATAATATTTATTATTTAAAATCAAAAATCATGTTTTTAGGAAAATTTCTAAGTATAAACTTTTTACGAAATTCTTGACATTGAACCGTTACGCTTTCAATCAACGTTTTCAAGGTTCAAAACCTTATTTTCAACACTTTTCATAAATTCGACACTTTTCGACAAAATTCTAAATTCTCAATCTTTAACGTTTACTAAAACGTTTTTCCCAAAATATCATTCCATATCACTTCGTAAACACATTTTCACTTTCAAAAGTCCATAAAACTCTCATAACGACTAAATATTGCTTATTAGGCTTTAAGGCTCAACAATGGTCCATTAAGACATTTATAAGTCCAAAATACGATCCAAGTCCAAAATCAAGGTCCATTTACATATATAAGTATATATACTTATATGTAGAAAATAATCCGGACCACAATAAGCCCTCCCATCAAGCCACACCTTAAATTGACTTATTGGGCCGCGAGTCCAATAGCTCAAAAATACGTATATTAAGCTTGAAAATAAGCTAATAAACTACATATCGCATTTGGTTATTACCATAAGACTCAAAAATAGTCCAAAACATATTTCATAACTAAAAAATAATCAAAATCTTTTTTCTAGTGATTTTGGGAATGGTTCGTGGCATATAAGCCCAAAATAAGTCAATAAATAGCTTACAAATAAGCCCGAATAAGCTATACAAGATACTATAAAAAAATAAGCCATGTAGAAACATATATTATTCAACCATCACGACCACAATATCAAAACTACAAAATCCATGTTCTTTCTTTTTTATATTACACGACTATACACCCCATTTAATCATCCGTTTCGCTTCCAAAAATCAAAAGGACAAACGAAATTTAAATATGAAAACTTACAAGAAAATCTTCAAAAATGTATATTTCGACACGAACCGGACAATCCAAACGTTGTTTTAATGAACATCCAAATACTCGTATCAACCCGGAATATCACGTTCTCGATCAAAGTTAGAATTTTTATGGTGGATTGTTGTTGGTAGGTGGCGGACGTAGCAAGCACACACACACACACACACACACACACACACACACACTTATGTGTGTTTTTTTTTGAAAATGGATAATGAATGAAAAAGGTTTCTAGTGGAAGAATATATTTGTACACCCTTGGGACACATTAGCTAAAATTAAGCCACCTTGTCCCTTAATCACCCATGACTGGCTATGGCATCAAAGGAGCCTCGGGTCTTTCTTTTCGTGTCGGGTTCACTTAAATACTCGTAAAACTAAAACCGTTACTTATAAAATTTACCCAAGTTATTTAGCATTTTTATTCAATTTCAAAAAATACTTTTTCCATCCTTCCTAGAGGACTCTCACTGACATATTTTCACTTTACACCCTTCAAAACTCATTTGGACATTAACGGACGTGTCAGACTCCTTTTTTTTGGCATTTCTTAAAATTCACGGGTCAAATATCCCGGAATACAAATAACACAATAATACCTTCCAAAAGGTATTATTAATCACAATAAATCATAATCACACACAGTTCTTCATAAAATCACCACGTCACAACACGCGTACAAATATCTGATCTTATAAATAGTCATATAGTCAAAGGACTATATATGAAAATATTCAGAACACAAAACAGGGCAAAGATTAAATTTTACCACCCTTAAAGAATTTCGTCCCTAAATTACATACCTACTAACATTTTATAATCAAAAGCCGGGTACTTCAATTTCATTCTGATCTTACGTTTTATAGTGTATTCAGGGCCACGCTTCGAATTCCACCGAACCTTGACGATGGCAATCCTACTATGTTTCAACTTATTAAACTCCCTTTCTAATATTTTCATAGGCTCTTCTACAAAATTCAACTTAGCATCAACTTGAATCTCATCCAAAGGCACTTGCAATGTTGGATCAGTCAAACACTTCTTAAGGTTCGATATGTGGAATGTGTCATGAACACCATTCAATTCCTTAAGTAAATCTATCCGATATAGGCAAGGGCCCCCTACATTTTCGTTAATCTCAATAAGAGTCAACTAATTAGTTGCTAACTTTCCTTTCTTCCAAAGCGTACATACCTTTCCAAGGAGATCTCTTGTGCAAGACATAGTCCACCTACACTAAACTCTAGAGGCTTCTCCTCTTATCATCATAAACTTTTCTATCGATCACGCGCAACCTGAAGTTACTATCTAATTCTGGGAGATCTTTCTCAGTGTCTCTTGCATAAACTAAAGGTTACTATCAACTGACCTTCCCCAACCTCAGCCCACATAATTGGCGAATGACACTTTATACTCATACATTGCCTTAAACAGAGCACATCTCCACTAGAATGAGTAAAGATAATATTGTTATACGAAAATAACTAACGGTAAATGAACATCCCAATTTCCCTCGAAGGTCTAGGACGCAGCTTTATAGCATGTCTTTCAAAGTTGATTAGTACGCTCACTCCGACCATCGGTCTGAAGGGTGATAAGCAGTTCTCACTGTCTAAACGAGTCCATTAAAGCCTCTGCATTGATGCCATAAACCTTGATGTAAACGTACTATCACGATCGATTAATCCGATGATCGACTCAACTTGTCATAGCAACTTATCTCTATCTTAAAATACAATCTAGCAACCTTTCCATCATTAAATCTCACGATAGAGTAGAAATATGAGAGATTTAGTCAATCGGTCTACAATGAACCCGAGATTGTGTCATGACCACACTACTAGTCTTAGGGCAACTTAGTTACAAAAAATCCCATATTACTGTCCAATTGTCCCATTTCTATACGGGATTCTAAGGATGTTGGAAGCAAGTCAGTCATGGCCATGTACTTGTATGACTAAGCCACCTTAACCTTCAGACAAGTCAAACACTTACTAACATACTCAGCTATATCCTTTTTCATTCCAGGCCACCAATACCTATCTCTCAAATCATAATACATCTTATCAGCTCCTGGGTGTACAGAGTACTTTGACTTATGGGCTTCATCCATTATCAGGGTTCTTACATCACCCTTCAAAGGTACCCATATTCGATCCAGGTAGTACAAGGTTCCATCACTTCTCTGTTCTATCATCTCATCCAAACCTTTCTGCAATCCTGCAGACTCATCCACAGCCTCCTTCTGAGCCGCCAGTATCCTATCCTTGATACTCGACTGAAGGGTCATATTCATAGCTCTAACTCTCTTAGGCTTTACTCTTTCCTTCCTACTTAGGGCATCAGCCACCACATTCGCCTTACCAGGATGGTAGCGAATTTCACAGTCATAATCACTAAACAATTCTATCCAGCGACGTTGTCGCATATTCAACTCTTTCTGACTAAAGATATGCTGAAGACTCTTATGATCCATATAGATGACACTCTTTGTCCCATACAGATAATGTCTCCAGATCTTAAGTGCAAACACAACCGCACCCAACTCCAAATCATGGGTAGTATAATTCTTCTCATGAATTTTCAACTGCCTAGACGCATAGGCTATCACTTTACCTCTTTGCATTAACACATAGCCTAGTCCTATCCCGGACGCATCACAATATACCACAAAGTCTTTCGGTCCATCAGGGAGAGCTAGAACAGGCGCATTACACAACTTATCCTTCAAGGTTTGAAATGCCAATTCCTGTTCCTTACCCCAATCGAAAAACCTTCCCTTTATAGTCAAAGTTAGTAGAGACTTAAGCTATCTGGGCTTTTCAATTCTTAACTGCTTTAATCTTACTAGGGTTCTACTGAAATTTTCATCACATTTTATCACATGCCTAAGAAACTACACTTCTCTTAGCCAGAATTCACACTTAGAAAACTTAGCATACAGTTTCCTCATTTTCAAGCTGTCTCAGAAGAACCGTATGTGTTCTACCGCTTTCTTCTTGAGCCTTAGAGTAGATTAAGATATCGTCTTTTAACTACTTTCTCAATATACGTTATCATAGTTCATGGCTCTATTTACTTTGGCATTAAATCCATAAATACCAGCTGGTGCGCTTAGTCAGACCAAAAGGAATTATTGTAAACTCAAAATGTGTATAACGGGTTCTAAACACAGTCTTTGGAATGTCATCCTCATGCACTCTCAGCTGATGGTATCCAGACCTAAGATCTATCTTCGAGAAAAACTGTGACCCTTGCAGTTGGTCAAATAGATCATCAATTCTAGGAAGTGGATAACGATTCTTAACAGTCAACTTGTTTAATTCTCTATAATCAATGCACATCCTAAAAGAGCCATCCTTTTTCTTAACAAACAATACCGGCGCTCCCCAGGGCGATGAACTTGGTCTAATGAAACCTTTGTCATGAAGTTCCTTGAGTTGTCCCGACAACTCCTTCAATTCAGAATGTGCCAAACGATAAGGAGACTTTGCTACCGGCGTTGCTCCAGGGATTAACTCAATTCGAAACTCAATTTCCCGAATAGGCGGTAATCCAGATAGGTCATCCGGAAATACCTTAGGAAAATCTCTAACCACAACAATCTCTTCTTGATTCTTTTCATTAGCCTTAGCACCCATCAAGAGTCTCGCTTTCTCTTCCGGTCTCTCTTCTAATACTCTAAGCACCCTGCCATCAGGTAGTGGTATCCTCACTACCTTCCCATGGAAAATTATTTCAGCCTTATAAATGGACAACCAGTCTATACCTATAATCACATCAAAACTCCCATGCCCAAAAGGTATCAAATCGATGTCAAAGACATGACCCTTGATTTCTAGTTTACAACCCTTAATAACCTTATCAATCTCTACTAGCTGCCCGCTAGCTATCTCAATCTCATATCTGAAACCTAAGTCGCTAGGCTCTAAGCCTAACATAGGTATAAAAGTAGTAGAAGCAAAACTATAGTCGACACTAGAGTCAAATAAGGTAGTTGCAAAATGATTGTTCAAAGTAGACGTACCCGTCACAATGTTTGGGTCCTGGCGAGCTTCCTCTGCTCTCAACATGAATGCCATACCCCTAGCCTGGTTCCCTTTGGTTTCCACGGTCCCTGACCTCCGTTATTAGCAACAACTTGGTTTGGATGATTTCCTTCTGGTTCTTGTGCTCTATTCAATATTGTGCTCTATTCAATCTAGGACATGCTGGCTTGAGATGGTCGGTACTCCCACATTCGTGGCATGCTCCATGAGCAGGTGTTGGGTTACTTACATTTACTAGGTTCACATTTCTAGGCACAACTCTACAATCTCTTGCAAAATGACCTGGGCGATTACAGTTGAAGCATGTGCGACAAGGCCCTTCGGGTGCATAGTAGGAGTTGCAGGTGGTACACTTGGGCCAAGCACCCGTATTATCTCTTCCTATAGGGTTTGCGGTTGTAGCAAAATCATTTCTAGTTCTAGACCTCTTATTATCATCCCTACCATTCTTATCCTTGCTAGGTTCCCCCACATTTCCTCTTTTCTCAACCTTCTTAATTGATCCATTCCTAACAGCCTCATCGGTTAGTGCACCAGAAATCTGCACAGCCTTTTGCTAGTCTTTGGCTCCGTTGCTGCCACCATCCCATGGATCTGTGGAGCAAGTCTATACACGTATCTCTCAATCTTCCTACTTTCTGGAGTCACTAAATGGGGAACTAATCTAGCCAACTCATGGAAACTGTCAGTATAAGCCGCATGGCCAGCCCCGACCATAACATGATTCCACAGCCCAGTTTCCAACTATTTCATCTCATGACTAGGACAAAACTCTTCTATCATCATAAACTTAAATTCATTCCATGACATACTAACAGCAACTTCTCGGCTTAGCGTGCGGATCTGAGAGTTCCACGACGTTAAAGCCTTACCCACAAATGAACCAATAGTGTATTTAACTTTTTGGTCAATACTACAACCACTCATATCTTTCACGGACTCTATTTTCTCAATCCATCGAGTAAGAACTATAGTACCTCCATTACCATCATATTCCTAAGGGTTACAAGCTAAGAACTCCTTATATGAACAACCTACCCGGTTGCTATTCACCAACATATTCCTAACATTCTCCTGAATGTTCTCATTAACAACATTACCATTTTGATTCTGATACGTGTAAAATACACATATATGTTTATACCTAAAATAGCCCAATTAAACTAAAAACATACTTAAAATGGCAAAAATATACTTGTTTTTGTGTTTTGTGTGTGCAAGTATGGATATATCAAAAATCACATGAAAACCATAAAAAACGGGCAAACACGGACACGAGAAACGGAAGAGCACAAAAGAAGCCAAGGAATCAAAGCCAAAGCCAAGAAAAGTCAACCCTTGGTCAATTCTCAATCAACAAAAGTCAATCATAATAAGACAAAAACCAAAAAGTTCCAAATCAGTCCCCAAGTTTCAAAGGATTACATAAATGGTCCTTGGACTCTAAATAGGCCTTAATTTCCCTTTATTCCATACCCGAATCCAAAAGCCCAAAACCCTAAAGCCCATTTGCCTTTTATAAAACCACAGGGATTTAAGTTGCCATTTTTAAAAAGTTGT
>BQNB010077037.1:0-30966 GCA_026074375.1 Tanacetum coccineum
TTTTGCCTTGGTCAAGGGCATTCGGTTAGGATCTGTATTAGGGTTGCTATATAAGTGTATGCTATACCACGAATCACTTACCTCTTGACGAACTAATTGGAAACTTAAAAGTTTATGAAGAAGTAATAAAGAAAGATTTCAAAACGGTCAAAGGCAAGAAAGAACAAAGTAGATCTCTTGCATTAAAGGTGAAAAAGGAAGTAAGTGATGAAGATAGTTCAAGCTCTGATAGTAAAGACGAAGAGTATGCTATGGTCGTAAAGGAATTCAAGAAATTCTTCAAGAGACGAGGAAGATTTGTAAGACAACCACAAGGCGATAGAAAAACATTCCAAAGAAGTAGAAATGATGGTTATGGTAAAAGTGAAAGAAAATGTTTTAGATGTGGTGATCCAAATCACCTCATTGGAGAATGTTCAAAGCCGCCAAAGAACAACGATCAAAGAGCATTTATTGGAGGAGCATGGAGCGACAATGTAGAAGATGAAGTAGAAAAGACTAAAGATTAAACTTGTCTTGTAGCTCAAGCGCCTGATGAAATATGCTTAGGAATAAACTTGGAACCCGATAAGTGGATTAAAGATAGTGGATGCTCAAAACACATGACCGGTAATCGAAAGTTGTTTTCTTCATACAAAGCATACAACGGAGGTAAAACGTAATCTTTGGGAGCAACTTGCGCGGTAAAATCATAGGCAAAGGTACGATTTCTCAAGACTTCCTAATAATTGAAAATGTTGAGCACGTAGATAACTTAACATATAACTTGCTTAGTGTAGGTCAAATATGTGATAACAAATGCAAAGTAATATTTACCGAACACGATAGCGAAATAATCAAAGACGAAAAGATTTAGGGTAAAGGGTTTTAGGAAATGGAGGAATATATCGTAATGGAAACTAGGAAATAAGCCGGAAGACAAAATATGTCTTGCAACATTAGACGAAAAATTCCACACTATGATAGGAGTTTGGTCACGCTATATGAAATTAATTCAATCACTAGCATCTAAGAATCTAGTTAGAAACTTACCAAACTATAAAATACGACGAACATTTTTATTTTGCTATGCAAAATTATGAAAACAAGCTCAATGCGAGTCACATGGCTAAAAAATATAGTTTCAAACTAACTAGATGCTTTGAATACTTCACACTGGATTGTGTTTGGCCCCTACGCCATACGAATTATAGAGGGATATCGTTAACCTTAGTAATCGTAGATGGAATATTCTCGATTCACAGTGACTAGTTTTTTAGCAAAATAAAACCGTGAAGGCCTTCGAATAATTCGAAATATTAGCAAAATGATTCTAAACAAATTAGGATGTTTCCATAGTATCATTAGAAAGATAATGTCGGGAATTTGTAATGAAGTACAAATTCGGAAAAATAATTGTTGATATTAAATGGATATCTACAATTTTTACCGCTCCCTCTTATCTCCACATTTAAATGGGTTGTACAAAGAAAAAAAATCGCACTCTACAAGAAATGAGTAGAACCATGTTAAACGAACAATCCATTCCTCAAAATTTTGCGTGAACGTAATGGGTCGCATACGTCAAAACCTAATAATATATAGAGTTCACCATTTGGACGTTTTTTAGGGAAAAAACTCCATACGAGTTGTTAAGGGTAGGAAAACAAACCTTAACTTATTTTAGAGTATTCATAAGGTAAATGGTTTTTTATTCTTTACATACAAAGATTTTACCTCACCCAAGATTCGACCCAAAGTCATACTAGGTGTCTTCAGGTATTCGCAAATAGTAAAGCTTACATAATACTTAACAAACAAATAATGAAAGTTGAAGAGTCATTGAATGTAACTTTTGATGAAACTCCTCCCCCGCCTAAAACATCACCATTGGAAGATGATGAGTGAGTCGAAGAAGAAGCTATTGAGGTTAGTAAAACAAAAACCATAGGCAATGATCTTGAAGACATCTCATTAGAAAATAATCAAATTATAAATATTAAAGAATCAAAACTCATCCCCTAGAAAACATTCTTGGTAAATCTAAATCATAGAACTCTTAGGTCGCAAAGCTTATTAAGCTCAAGACAAAAGCAATTTCTTTTGCTTTATTTCAACAAATAGAAACTAAAATTGTAAATGAGGCATTAAAGGATTAAAAAATTGGGTAATGGTATGCAAGAGGACTAAACCAATTAAAACAAATATTGTTTGGGAACTCATAGTTCCCAAATCCTATGGATAGGGACCATATAGGAACAAAAATGGGTAATAGAAATATAAATAGATTAAAAAATGGCGTAGTAACTAGAAACAAAGCTAGGTTATTCGCCCAAGGTTATAATCAACAAGAAGGAATTGATTATGACAAAACATATGCACCTGTAGCTAGACTAGAGTCCATAAGAATACTTTTAGCTTATGCTTGTCGCACTTAGGACTTAAGTTATGTCAAAATGGATCTGTGAAGAGTGCAATTAGTGCTATTCTAACGTTTTTATAAATGAGGAGGTTTACGTGTGTTGTGCACAATCCTTGGGTTTCATTGACTTCACCAAAACCAAATTATGTCTATAGATTAAGAAAGTCTTTTATGGTCTAAAAAAACAGCCCCAAAAGCTTGGTACGATCGATTAAAAGCATCTTCTTATTATAAACATTATTACTCCATGGGACTGGTAGATAACCACTTTCAATAAAGAAGACTCAACCTCATTATTATCAAATATTTGTGACGACATTATATACGGATCAACGTGTCAAGGAAATGGTGTGATCGATTTACCCAAGATCAGGCATGATGTGTTTGAAAATGAGTTGTTGGGGGAAACTAAAACTTTTTCTTAGGATTACATATAAAACAATTAGTTGATGGAATTTTTTTATATTCAATCAAAATTTATTAAGGAAATGCATAAGAATATTTGGAATAGAAGACTCTAAGCCATTAAAAACTCTATGTCTACGGAAACCAAAAACTCACGAGAGACAGAATGATGGTGTTATAAGTCGTAGATATACCAAAATATAGTGGCATGATTGGTAGTTTATATACGTAACGGCCATGTAGACCCGATATATGTTTAGTGATTTGCTTTGTGCACGCTTTCATGTGGATCTATAAACCTCTCATCTGAGCGGGTAAGCGTATCCTCTGATACATTAAAGGCACTACGCATTTAGGATATGGGGGTATCTCTAATAGATCCGGCATAGAAAAAATGTGTATGCGGATTCGGATCATGCGGGTGATTTCGTAGATCGCAAGAGCACTAGGGTGTTTGCCACGTTTATAGGTGTTGCCTAACATCTTGGTTTTCGAATAGAAGCAAACCGCTATCTTGCCATCTCTATAACCGATGTCGCGAATATGTAAGCGCCGGATAGGCATGGCAACAAGCTCTATGGTATGAAACAAGCTCTCATAGGACTATGGCCGTTAGGATAAACGGACCATTCCTATATTGTGTGATAACAAAGGGCTATAGACTTAAGTAAGATCTGGTTCAAACTCACGAACATAAACACATTGAGATTCGCAATCACTTGCTTCGCATGATAATGTTCAAAAGGGAATATCTCTTATAGAAACATGTCTCATCGAAAGCACATAGCCGATATTATAATCTAAACCACTAATACGTGAGAGCATTTAATACTTACGTCCTAGGTCTAGGAATGATGGAAACAAATTGATTAAAGTTTTCGGATAATAAAGAAATGATATTCATCTGTGAACCATTTGTTAAAAATCTGAGAATTTTTTTAACAGGTGGTGGCCCCCTTAATTCATAAAGGGCGGCCCCCTTAATTTTAAGGGGACCACCCAGACTTTAAGGGGACCACCCACCTGACTGACAATTTTTTTTCTTCTCTCTGTGTCTAGGTTTCTATTTTACACAAAAACATAAGATGGAAATGTTTATATGCAAATCTTTTTTAACTAATTCGTCTATTTAAATGATATCTCATTATTACATAATATATAATAGTCCCAATCATATTATTTTCTTAAAAAGGTTTTTTCACAACTTGAGCACATGAAAATCAATTTTCACATATTGTTGAGATATGCTAAAAACCTTTTTCTATATGCATAATGTTCTCTTACTTGTGGTCAAAAGTATATAATTTATATATATTTTTGTCATTTTGGGTGTTTGTAGCAAAATTAAATCTGGAAGCATTTGGATTATTTCTTAGGTTTTAATGTCTTAGTGTTCGAAATAATCGCTAACTTCACATTTTGTACGCAATTAGGCACCACTGGATTTGCACAAAAGTTTGGTTCATTTAACTTAACCCCCTTGTCAAGATAAAAATATTTGTGATTATATCTAGTTACCTAGTTTTCACTCTTTGTGTTTTCAATTCATATATGGATTTACATGCCAAAATTATGTGAATTAGTTTTATCCTTAAAACTTATCATATATAGTAGAATGTTGAATGCTAAATTGCTATGTGCTACAAAATCTTAATTGCAATAAAAGGATGGACTTGCTGCAAATTAACCACTAAAACAGAAACCCTCACCAATATTTAGAAAAATCATTTTTTGAGAAATCTGTGGAAATAGCGAAGTTGGCGGCCCTTAATTCAATAAAGGGCGGCCCCCTTTTTTTTAAAGGACTGTCCCCTTAATAAGGGGATCCGACCTAGGCAAATACGGGGGTAAAACAATATTTTCACCTCCCTTTAACCAAATACCCTCTAGACTTAGCTACTGTTTCCCTAAATTCATAAACATTTCTTGGATTTGATCCTTTAAATGTTCATTCTTCCCAATTTAAACCTTTCCTCCACTATAAATACACTCTCAATCATCATCATCACAATCATCCTCATCAATGACATCTCCTAACAAACCTACATCCAAACCATCAAGGGTAGCCAAAATGAGTGTGAAACCCATTTGGAGGAAGAAACCAAACCTTTGCAACACATCTAATGTGCTCAATGCAACTTCACCAATGCCAAAACCACTCACTCCTCATCATGAACCATCTCAAGAAAACAATCACCCCAATCAAGCATTACTAAATCCTTACATCAAGGACACTACCACATCACCACAAGTTGTCTCATGATATGTGAGAAATCACATATCCATTTTATACCAAAAATGACCCTTAAAAGATGAAAAATGAATATATTATGCTTGTATATTGTATATTTTGTCTCTTATGATGTGTAGGTACAGATATTACAAGAATCACATGAAAAGAGCCAAAAACTGGACAAAAAAACAACCACTCCAAGGGGGAGTACTGAAAGAGTACCACAAGGACCGCGTTTGTTTGTTCTCGTTGAACCACTGGGTCATCTTCACATCCTCCATTTCCCATCTCACCTTCAATTCATTGTTACTCACACTCAAGCTCCACCTCAAAGTGACAACCAAACTCCTTACATTAAGGACACTCCCACATCACCACAAGTTGTCTCACATCCTCCACTTCCTATCTCACCCATCAACTCACATGTTGCTCACACTCAAGCTCCACCTCAAAGTGACAACCAAACTCAACACACACCACCTTTATCTCCAAGTAGAGAAAGCCTAATTGATGACATTAATCAACTTCAAGACCTATCAAAACTCTTAGCCATTGCATCTTTTCTCAACAACAAATAACATTCCCCTCCGTCATCACCTTTACTCTCGAAACCTACTCACACCATTCATCATTAACCAAAGTTGAAACCCATGTGTGGGTTTTGCCTTGTTGCATTTTTCACCAAAATTAATTCCTTTCTTTATGGAGAGGATTTCATTTGGATTGAATTCCCCCTCACTCGACCTCATCCAACCTCCTAGATTGTTCAAAGAGATTATCCTCCACAACCCTCCGCTCCTAAAAACTCTCCAACCAAACTAATCTACGTAATATGCCTCCTATAAATTGTCAACCCCTTTGTGTCGCAAAGCAAGTCAAAATAAATCCTTTCTATGGCTATTTATGATTTTTTTTATGTATTAATATGCTTTTAAAGCATATTTGTTTTTTCTATTTTATGTATGCTTTATTGTGTTGTTCACATCATTGTCCTAAATGAACATGGAGTATATGTTGCTTTGAGGTTTGCTTGGCACTTGTCATGGTTTTTCCTTCCTTCTCTGCTACATGTTAGGAAAATATTTGTTTTTTCTAACTCGTTTTTGTAGCCAAGAAACCATAGCTCGATTCCATGGTGCCCTCAAACGAGGGGGGGCACACATCAAAGGGGAGCATTTGTTCTGTCTATTTTAATAGCAATTCTCGACGATGCCTTTTTGATTCTACAAAAAAGGGAGAAATGGGACTAAACTCACTAAAAACTTGTTTAAATATATTTTTACATATAATGAGTTTATATTTTGTAATTATCAAAAAGAGGGAGATTGTTGATATAAATTATTATGCCTAAAAACATTACTAATATTTTTTCACATCTTTACGTTTTGAAAATCACAAATATAATACGTTCAATGTAAAATTAAACGTAAACAAGTAATTAGTAGTAAATTTTCATTTCAAAATTTATATCACTTCAAGGTATGAATAAATAAATGCTTAATGCATTTTATGATCAAAGAAAATTTTTATTCAACCTCACACTTTTATAAAATGTTGTAAACATTTTTATAAACATTACAAAACATTTTCTACAATTAAAAAAAATGTTTTATTCAAAATAAACATTTTGAAATTCAGTTTACGGGACTAACGGCTTAGAATAGTTCTAGAAATCCCCACCTACACAAAAGAAAACTGGGGAGCCCCTAGTCTAGGGCGGCCCCCTTAAATACACGGGCGGCCCCCTTAATTTTAAGGGGACCGCCCACCTATTTAAGGGGACCGCCCATAGACTGACGCTCCTCTAGTTTGTCCTATAAATACTGGACTTTTCCCCACTATTTTCTTACCTTTTGCACTCATTCTTTCTGTTCTAAAATAGCCCACACATCTCACTAAAATCCTTTGATCATTTAATCATAAAGCTTTGTTTCCAAGTGATCCAAGCTCAATTCCTCAAGTGCAAGAGAAGAATACTTTCATCATCAAGTGAAGAAGTATTACACCTTAAGTGTATATTGCAACCTTGTTGCTTTCATATCACATATTTGTAAATCAATTGTATATCTTGTATTTGTGTGTAGTAGCTAGATCTTGGCGATCTTTGTAAGTATAGTTAGATCGTGGTGATCTTACCAAGTAGTGTTAGATAGTTATGATATAAGTAGTGTGGTGAAGTGAAGTCTTGAAGTTGTGAAGAAGTCTTGAAGTTGTGAAGAAGTCGTGAAGTTGTGAAGTCGTGAACAAGTTGTGAAGTTGTGTTGTGATAGATTGGTTCTAGCTAAGATTAGAACTCGACATTTAGCTTTGTGTCGTAAATCGATGTAAGCAACGTTGTGTACAGTTTTCTCCGCCATAAGGGAGTTTGTTGACATAGTTGAGAAAACTTCGAGTTAGGTGCTCGTGGGTAGAGTAGAGCGAAGAGGTTCTATTGTTACGGAACCTCTATAAATTCGCGTTGTGGTTTGATTCGTTCGTACTCTATTTCCGTGTCTTACTTTTATCACTTATTTACTTATATTTCTCATATTGTGCCAAGCATTTGAATTCACAAAAGTCGATCTAAATTTACAAAACAAAAATTAACTTAAATCAGAAGCGGCAAAGTTATTCAACCCCCTTCTAGTTTTCCACAAACAAGCTGGGAATGCGAAGTTTTACGCCAAAGACCCTGAAACAATTGGCAGATGAAGCAGAAGAATAGTGTCTGGTAATATTAAAATATCCTGTATATACTATTCTATATATATTAAAAACTAAAACAAAAAGATTTTTCATTTTCAGAATACTTGTACAAAACACAAAATATAAAATCTTTTAAAACCAAAGAAAAAATAAATTAGAAATGTGAAAAATAAAAAAAGAGGTCAATAAATGGAATGTCTTCTGAAATTCGATAAACATTTTACGGTTCTTTAGAAATGTCATTTAATATTGTACGAGGCTGTAAAATGATGTTCGAGCACGAAGTTTCAAAAAGTTTTCAAAACCTGCAAAATTTGGCTTGTATTATTTTCTGATAGGCAAACCCGATCATCATCTTAAAGGAAAGATTTTCAAAAAGAAAACTTGACCTCATAACGGGAATTTATTCTCGGGCATGGTCTACTTTATGACCATGCAAAGGCTTGTGTTTACTTTGCAACACAACTCGTGCTTCCTATATACCATAAGTGTACGTGTCAGTGCGCTTATGTGTCAAAATAAGAGAAATCTTATTTTTATTGATAAAAAGTTGTCTTCATAATGAATCAGTGTTTTCAGTAATCACAAAAAGATTTTTCAAAGACAATTCGACCACTCAAACAATGACAACAACTCTTTAAATAGATAAAGAGTCCATATTTTGAGGGTAAGATAAGTGTTGTATCAAATAATCTTTTAAAACGATCTTTCAAAATAAGTCACAGCATAAACAGATAAAGATTTGGATAATGACGGACAACATTTTTAAGGAGAGTTAATTTATATTAACTACAAGAGCTTTAGATGTCATTTGTTTAAAACTTTATGGACTTATTTGCAATTTAAGACTTAGTGAATTCAGGCTTTAAACCACATACGACTAATATTGCCAATACCTCATAGTTTGTAAAAGACTTAGGAATGCTTGGAAATACTTTCATAGTTTTGAAAGCCTTGAAGTTGATTCTCACGGGATAGATTTAAGCTTACCAATTCTTCGAACATGATCTCTAGTATATTTGCGTATTAGTTGTGATCTTTAGGTATCGAAACCAGAAGGGGAAGAGTTAAACTTCACTAGAATCGTTACAACAAGTACTCGTGATTTGATACAGCGTCCATAGCCTTCTTTGTTTTAGGCCATTCTGGGATGAGTATGTCATAACCGCAGAGAAAATCAGTGTTTTAACTTGTTACTTTCGGGTGCACTATTTCAACCACATGGGGGTAGAGATATCTTGTGATTTCAAGTATGCATCATTTAAGATACTAGGGGAAGTGTTGTAAGAAGATTTATTCTAAGCGTGAGAAGATTGGTTACTGATTCAATAAATTCTTTCTTAAACGGTTAATCACTAAGCTTATTTTTTTAAAGAAAGTAGAATTAGTTAACAAAAGAGGTACACATAGGTTTGATAAGTATGATGATTCCTTAAGTTAGTCAGTATTCTGCAGAAAGAAATGAGTACATTTGGAACTTAGTTGACTTAGGTGTTTTCATTTCGACTACTTAGAGGGAATAATTGTGACATTTGGGACTTAGTTGACTTTGGTGTTTCAATTTATATCATCACTATCGTGTAAACAGAAATACGAACATCCAGGACTTAATTGACTTTGGTGTTACGGTTTCGAATTAATTATGTAGTTCAGATATTTGGTCTTTTTACATCAAGACCTCTTAATGCGGCTTGCAAGAAAGTTTTGAATCTACTCAACAAAGGATTCTTGATTTAGGGGGAAGCTAAGACAACTTCTTAAGAGAGTCTACGGGGAAGACCTACGACTGCTACAAAAGAACCATATGCTTCCATCATATGATGTTCTCATCATTCAGGTCAAATCTCGTACATTACAATCTTGTGAATATATAAATGTGTAGTGTAGACTTAAAATTAGGCATATATAGTGTTTGAGTATGAATTTTCAAGAATTTCTTAGTAAATTAAATTGTTTCAATGAATACTCAAACACCATATAATACCCTCATAATTGTGGGGAGCATTTGAAAAATGTTTCCTAATGCGTACTTGTTAATATATTGGAATTCTTCCCCTTGGATGCAGTTATATTTGAATCAATTTGATATCCAAAATATTAAGATGATTTAATATTTTTTGATTAAAGTGGAGAAATATGTGATTAAATATATGGGCTATTATTGTGATTTTTTAAGATCTCAAGTGATCAATAACCCATTCTGTGCTAAAATCTTTCACATTAAGCGTTGCACATTGAAGGGGGAGCATATGGTTATGTGGTTGGCAGAAATTTGGACAGTACCAAGACCGTCCATTTATATTACTGCATTTGGAGTATAGGTGGTTTTAGTTAGGTATTCATTCCCATGATCCAGCCAGAAGGGAGGGATTCTACCAGAAATATTCCAATAGATAGTTGTACTAGTACGTAGGTATGAAAAAAGGGTAAAAGTGGAATATGGATAGAAATAGTGTCGACTGAGATGGAGCTATTACTGGAAACAAACCCAACAAATTGGTACTAATTATGAAGTCTCAGGTCAAAGCGCTGAAGGGGTGAAGAATTTTAAAAAAGTAAAGTTAAGATAAAGGGTGAGAAGAGATGCTCCTCTTACACTTGGCATAAACCAGGGTCAATACATCTGATGTCAAGAATCACAAAGCTGATTGCTGACATGAAGATCTGTATCATGGACCAGTGATGCAATGCACAACCTCCCTAGCCATCAGAATCTATAAAAAGGATTTCTGTTTCATTTATATCGGAGGATTACACGCATTTCTATCATACTTTCCACTCTGAGTTCGTTAGTATTGAAAACTGGTGTCAGTGCTCCAGCCCTCGAGACTAAACCAAGTGCACTATTAAGTCTAGAGCAAAAGTGATCAACCATAAATCTCATTAGGACACTTGTCAAAAGATTATGCTTGCTATTTCACAACAATGTGAATAACGAGAAATATTATAAAGAGTCTTACGAATTTTTCCTTGTGATTTTTGCCAAGAACATCCAAATAGTGAATAATTAAGTATCACAGTGAAGATGGGGAAATCCTGCTTGGTTAAGTCTTTACAAGTTGTTTAAAGCAAGAAAATAGGACGTTAGGGTTAGGATTTCAGCTCTTGCAAGCTTGGGTTATAATCAAAACAAGGGTTTAGATTGTGTTGGTTATGATATTCATCACCATTAAGGTTACCTAAAACCCTGTATGTCTTTACATTTATCATTTTATGTTGTATTAAGTTTCTATGTTGTTTGAAATCACCATTAGGATGCGTTCTAAACATGTAAACATATTTTTGATTGTTATTGTGATTATAATTTTGTACACTTATTCATGTGTTATGTGGTTGAATATATCATGGACTAGGAACCCTAAGTATGTAGGACATATGTTAATAAGGGTTGTAATGGACTTGTAACAAAGTGGTTAAGCTAAAAAGTTATAAAACGACTTTTAAACACATTTTGAGAAAAACCCATTTAGGGGCTGTTTGAATTCGAAAATTTACACCTCTATTTTATGATTTTATAAGATACTACATGTATCAAGGATATTGTGGGCATTGTAAAGAACTCGAGAAAACCTGATTTATAACAAAAAAGATACGACGATTTCAAGTTTACGTTAAATATATACTTTTATAAAACTATTTTTATAAAAGTTACTATTCACCACAGAAACTTCTTACTTTTAAAAATCAATTAAATGATTAAAACTTTTAATTCGAAGACATGGCTCGAAAGAATCGACTAAAAACGGAGGTTTAAACGAATAGTTACGACATTTACGGATTTTTGATAAATAAATCTATAAAAAAATAATTAATATTTAACTGTTATGAAACAGTAAAAATCAACTATCATCAGAAAATCTCAGATTTTTTATAAATGTTATATTATTTGTTGAACTCGTCGTTATTACGAAGGCTTCGGGACGTTAAAAAGACGAAAAGAACAAAACTTAAAACGAGAAAGAAAGTTACGCCTAGTTAGTTTTACTAAAGTTATAACTTATAAACGTTTTTACTTTATATAAATTTGTATTTTACTAAAAACGATTAGATGGTGAATGTAGCTATATAAAATTTATATATGTGGTATTAGTTAATCAAAGTACTATATTACTAGGGAGTTTCATAATGAGCCTCTTCGGGGTGGCGTATCGACGAGTTGTTGGATTTACGATTAAAGTGCCTAGATATTCTAACTCACTCATACGTTCACTACATGACCTCTTAATTATGATAGCCCGAACGATAGTATAATGAGCTATACGACCTATAAATAATCAAGTGTTTAGTACTTATACGACCTATATTGGATTAGGTTGCATTCGACGATTTGCGTGACGCATTTTCTATTGTGAATACTTGTTGATTACCATTCACTCGAGGTGAGTTCATAGTCTCCTTTTTACTACGTGATTGTTTTACAAATCTCGGGGTGATTTACATTGCTTGTGTTACTATTGGGACACATGTGGTTTTGTTCTAAGTGTTTTCAAAGCTGTTTACAAAGTGTATGATATACAGATTATTGCCTGATATTATTGCTAGTTATCTTATTGCCGTGAAGTTCTATTTATCATGAAACCGTTACTATTTGCTATTGTAGTAAGCATTGAGTGTTTGTGGATAGATCTATAGGGGACTAACTAAATCACCAACTTTCCTTTGGGTCACTAGTTTGATCAAGGAGATGCATTTAACATGAGTGGTGTTAGGTTGTTGAAAGCATCCTATATTTCTTGATTGGGCACAAATCTTGTTAAGGCTTCGGGTGTCATGAGCTTAGTGCAATATATTAAAACGTTTTGGACTACGAATGTGTTAGAGTTTACTATTACTTCGATCTTTGGGTTCCCCCTTCTTTAACGATAAACCTTAATGATTTCTCTAACCTTTGTGGTGACTTTAGCATGTATTTTCAGTACTAGGGTATGAGATCGAGAGGGGAGACGTGGCGGATAGCAATGAAGACGGGATCTGTGTTATCTATATTTAATGCAAACTACTATCTTTTATAAAAACTTAAGTAATTCTTTTGGTATTAAGTGCTTTTGTTTAATTAAATATCTGTACTTGAAATGTTTATGACTTTTAAACATTATGGGGACCTATTGTGAACTCTGATATTTTGCTATGGCATTCGAATGAAGATCTTATTTTTTAAAACGTCCTTTTAAGGTCATTTCGTATATCTGATTGTTGTACTTTGTCGTTGCACCCATTGTTACAATTCCGAGGTGTACGTGATTTTGGGGTGTTACAGATTGGTACAGAGCCAAGGTTATAGGGAATGGTCATTTTATAACACATAGTCTATAAACAACAAAGTTTAAAGGTTTTCTTTTCTTTTTTTTTAATTACAGAATCCTTCACGCTATCTAATATACCACGCTGGCGCGTTATTCCCTGATCCTTACTTACTTTTTCGATTGTCATTATTGCATTTTTATAATCTATATATTTTATACTTGGTTTAAATTCGATTCTCTTACGTCTATCTTTTGAAATCAATATCTTTTTTATCGATCAATGATATAAATATCGGACTATCCTGATTAAATTATGAATTATTTATATCATTCTCATTATTTTACCAATGTGCCGATCTCTGCATTACTTTAAAATTCTCAAACGAATTGTGTACTTGTGTTGCCAGAATCAGCGCCCAGGAGGATTTTAAGATGAATATCTATTAGGAAGATAGATGGAAAAGCGTGTGGCCAAAGCCATTGAAAAAAATATGAAAAGACCTAGAGCTGACTCAAACATACTGTGTGGATCCGGATCCGAATCAACAAATACTGGAGGAACTGTTGTACCAGAAATGCATGGATGTTCGTATAAGACATTTATGAATGGCAAGCCTCACTCTTTCAAGGGGACTGAAGGTGTAGTCGGACTGAAACGTTGGTTCAAAAAAATGGAGCAAGTGTTTGAAATTTGCAAATGTGCTGAAGATGAAAAAGTGAAGTTTGCTATGTGTATGTTTGAGGGTCGTGATCTAACCTGGTGGAACGGGAATGTTCAGACTTTGGGACTTGCTAATGCTAATCAGATCCCCTGGAGCAACGTGAAAGCTATGATGACCACTGAATACTACCCAGCAACTAAAATCCAAAGGATGGAACAAGAGCTTTGGACTCTGACTCTGAAAGGAGATGATATTGAAGCTTACAACAATCGTTTCCACAAACTGGCCTTGATGTGTCATGAATTGGTGCCTACTGAAAAGAAGAAGATTGAAAGGTATGTTCGTGGGTTTCCTGAAAGAATCAAAGGAAACACCACTTCTTCAAAGCCTGCGACCTTGCATGAGGCAATCAACATGGCACGTGAACTGGTTGAGCAGTCAGTTCAGGGTAGGGCAGCAAGAATTGGGGAAAGCAATAAAAGGAAATAGGAAGACAACTAGAGAAACAACAACAACAATAACCATAACTACAATAATAACCGCAACCGAAACAACAATCATCACCAGCAACAAAACAGGAGACAAGAAACTGTCAGGGCATATGCTGTATCCCCAGCTAAAGGAAAAATCTATGCTGGAAACTTAACAAATTGTAACCGGTGCAACTTACCCCATCATGGACGATGTCCTCCCAAGTGCCAGAGATGTCAAAAAATGGGTGACCTGGAGAAGGATTGTAGAGTTAGGCTTCATGGTGCAGGTATCATCTTATATATATAATACATGGTTTAAATTCGTTTTCTCTTACGTCTTTTCTTTTGACATATCAATAATTTTTTCTATCGATCAATTTATAAATATCGACTATCCTGATTAATTTATGATATTTATTATCTTTCTCCATATTTACCATGTGCCATGACTCTGCATTACCTTTACAAAATTCTCAACGAAATTGTGTCTCTTGTGTTGCCAGAATCATGCTCGCCCAGGAGATTTAAGAGAAATCTATTAGGAAGTTAAGATAGTGGAAAGCGTGTGGCCAAAGCAATTGAAAAATATGAAAAGACTAGAGCTGACTCAAACGATATGGTGGATCCGGATCCACAATTACTGGAGGAACTGTTTGTACCCAAGAGATGCTCTGGATGTTAGTTTAAGACATTTATTGATTGGCAAGCCTCCTCTTTTTAAGAGGACTTAAAAGGTGTATTCGGATGAAACGTTGGTTCAAAATAGATGGAGAAAGTGTTTGAAATTTGCAAATGTGCTAAAAGTTGACAAAGTGTGGAATTTTGCTACGTGCTACGGTCGAGGGTCGTGCTTAACTGGTGGAACGGAAATTGTTCAGACTTTTAGGCGATTTTGCTAATGGCTAATCAGGGATCCCCCGATGCAACGTGAAAAGCTATGATGACCTCTGAATACTGCCCAGAAACGGAAATCCAAAGGTTGGAACAAGAACTTGGGACTCTGGACTCTGAAAGGAGATGATATCGAAGCTTACAGTAATCGTGTTTCCACGAACCTGTTTTGATGTGTCCTGAATTGGTGTCACGAAGTAAGAAGATTGATAAAGATACATTCGTGGTTTCCTGAAAGAATCGAAAGGAAACATCACTTCTTCAAAGCCTGCGACCCTTGCATGAGGCAATCAACATGGCCCGTGAACTGGTCGAGCAATCAGTTCAGGGTAGGGCTGCAAGAATTGGAGAAAGCAATAAAAGAAAATGGGAAGACAACCAGAGAAACAACAACAACAAATAACCATAAACTTACAACAATAACCACACAACAACAACCAACAATAACGCATTACTGAAACAACAATCATTCACCTAGCAACAAAACAGCTTCGAGACCAGAAAACTATTCAGGACATATGCTGCAGCCCCAGCTGGAGGAAAGATTCAATGCTGGAAATTTACCAAAATGCAACCGCGTGCAACGTGCACCTACATAAGGACTGTGTCCTCAAAAAGTGCCAGAGATGTCAAAGAAATAGGTCAATGGAGGACAGATTGTAGAGTTAGGCTTCAAGGTGCATGTAATAACTTCCTGCAGAATGTGACATGTTTCGAGTGTGGTGAGAAAGGACATTTCAAGGATAAGTGTTCGAAAGCAGGGAACCAGCAGAATGATGGAGCTCGTGGGAGAGCTTACGTGGTGATTGAAAAATCCACCAGCAGCAATTCGAACTGTGGTCACTGGGTAACGTTTTTCTTAATGATCACTACGCTTGTATTCTCTTTGATTCGGGTGCTGAGAAGAGTTTTGTATCTTCTGCGTTTACACATTTTATTGATATTGCCCCAGCCACTTTAAATACTAGTTATGAAATCGGAAATTAGCAGACAGAAAAGTTGTTAGCACCAATACCATTTTACGTTGTTGCACTTGTCTTGTGTAATCACGTGTTCAAAACTAGGACTTGTTACCAACCCGGTAGGTAGTTTTTGATGTTATCATTGGATTGGATTGGTTGGCATACACCGAGCTCTCATCGATTGTTATGAGAAAGATTGTTCCAGTATTCCTCTTCGATGCAAGATTCTTGATTTTCAGGCGTGAGGCTAGGAAAAGGATCTTCGTTCACTGGCATGTATCAAGGCTGATGAGAAAAAGCTTGAGACTTAAGTGTTGTCCGAAAGATTTCCCTGAGGTATTTCAGAATGATCTGTTAGGTTACCTCATGTGCGGTGAGAATAGATTTCGAATCGATCAGATTCAGGCGCATCGCCAGTTGTTTAGATCTCCATACCGGTTTAGCCCCTTCAGAAATGGTTAGAATTGTAGAACCAGCTTAAAGAACTTCAAGAGAAAAAGGGGGGGGGGGGGGGGGGGGGGGGGTGTTTGTATTCTACCAAGTCACTCACGATTGGGAGTTACCCGTGCTCTTTGTCAAGAAGAAAGACGGTTCTATGAATGCTGTATTGGAACTACAGGGAACTAAACTAAGTTTGACTATAAAGAACTGTTTACCCTCTCCCCAAAATTGATGACTTGTGTGACCCAATTACAAGGTGCGTGTGTTTCTCCAAGTTGATCTTAGCTCGAGGATATCATCAGAAACCTGTTGAGAGTCCGAGAGGAAGATTACCGAAGACCGCGTTTTGAACTCGATAGGGCTCTTGAGTTCACAGTCATGCCATTTGGCTGAAAAAACCGTGGCCAGCAATATTTTGGACTTAATGAACCGCGTCTGCAAGCCGTATTTGGACAATTCGTAATTGTGTTCATTGAGGACTTTATCTACTCACAAGTCAGAAGAAGGCATTGGAGTCACCTGGAAGACGATTTTAGACTTACTCATGAAGGAGAAGTTGTACCGCCATTTTAAAGTGCGAATTTTGGTTACATGAAGTACAGTTCATTGGAACATCGTGGCTCAACATGACGGTATCACGTGGATCTTTAGCAGTTGAGTCGGTCAAGAACTGGAACACCCCTGAGTCACAACAGAAATCCGTTCATTTTCTAGGATTGGCAGAGTGATACTACCGAAGGTTTATCACAGAATTTCTCCAAAGATCGTAAACGCCCCCTCACCCTGTTGACCAAAAGAATAAGGCTTATGTGTGGGGCGATAAGCAAGGTGAAGCTTTCAAAATTCTGAAGGAGAAAAACTATGCAATGCTCCTTCCCCCATTTTGTGTATAGCACTTCCCCGATGGGATCCCCGACAACTTTTTGGTCTATTGTGATGCCATCAAAAACCCAAGGTTTGGGAGCGTGCTGATGCAGCGGGGCAAAGTGTTAGATATGGTTCAAGACAATTGAAAGATGCATGAGACAATTATAACCACCCCATGATCCTGGATTGGCGTGCGGTGGTGTTCGCTCTTAAAAATCTGGAGACATTATCTGTATGGGACGATAAGTGTTATTTCACTGACCTACAAGAGTCTCCTAGGACATATTTGACCAGGGAAAGATTTAAAATATGCGCCAAAGGCGGGTGGATCGAGTACTCAGTGACTACGAGTGTGAGATATATTCCACCCGGGCAAGGCGAACGTGGTGGCAGATGCCTTGAGCAGAAAAGAAAGACTCAAGCCAAGACGAGTACGTGCTATTGAAGTATTACTATTCATTCTGGACTTAAGACTACGATTTTGGAAGCGCAGAGCGAAGCTTCCAAGGATCTCCAAAGCCTAACTGATGGCTAAGAGGATTAGGAAAGACACTTTGGAGCAACTGAGATGATGGTGAAAATTTACTTCTTTGATCGTTAATATGGATTCGATCAGTTGGTGGTGTAAAGGGAAATTGATCATGGATGGAAAGCTTCATACTTCTAGATATTCAGTACATCCCGGGTCGCGGGGATAAGATAGTACTATGATCTGAGTGACTTGTATTGGTTATGGTTCCCCTGGTTATGCAAGAGAGACATGTTGAGTACGTTAGCAGATGTCCTTACGTTTCTAAGATTAAAGCCGAACATCAGAAACCTCAGGTTTCTTCACTCAACAGAATTCCTGAATGGAAATGGGGAAAAGATAACAATGGACCTTGGTACAAAGTTGACTCAACGTAGCAGTGGGCATGATACGATTTGGGTCGTGTGGATAGATTGACAAGTTCGGCTCACTTCTTACCTATTCATGAAGACTACAAGACGGAAGAAAAATTAGCAAAGATTTATACACAATGAGATTTGTAGCGGAGACCATGGTGTGCCTCGGTTGTCAATCATTTCAGACGTGATGGTCGCTTCACGTCACACTTATGGACAAGCTTTTCAGGAACGCGTTGGTTGGGAACAGGACTAGACATGAGTAGCTTACCACCTCAATCTAGTACGGTTAGAGTGAGCATACTATTTCAGACGCATGGAGGATATGCTTCGGAGGATTGTCGTTATGGATTTTGGTGGCAGTTGGGTACTCATCTTCCATTGATTGAGTTTTCCTAGTATAACAGTAACCACCAAGCATTCAGTGCGCACCATTGGAGGATCTTACGGGCGGGAGCGGAAAATGTAGATTCCCATTGTCGATTTTATGGCTGAAGTGGGAGAAAGTCAGCTTTATTGGGACCTGAAAATTGTACAAGAAAACAGACTGAAAAGATTGTTCAAAATTTATAGGGAAAGATTGATATACGGCAAGAAGTTCGACAGAAAAGTATGCTGATAAGAGGCCGTAAACTTTGAATTCTAAGTTGGAGATACCCGTGTGTGTTACTTAAGGTATCTTCATGGAAGGGAGTGGTACGATTTGGTAAGAAAGGAAAGCTAGCACCACGATATGTGAGACCATTTAAAATCGTGGGAGCGTGTTGGACCGGTGGCTTATCAACTGAAGTTACCCCAGGAGCTAAGCTGTGTCCATGACAAGTTTCATGTGGCCGCGACCCTTAAGAAATGCTAGGCTGAGCCAGATGTTCAGGTGCTTCGGATGTATCGAGATTGATGAAAATCTACGTTCTGTTGAAGAATATTGAGATCGTGAATCGGGATATGAAAAAAGCTTAAAGCGTAAAGAGAATCTCCATTAGGCAAAAGTTCGTTGGAACTATCGGCAAGGAGCTGAGTATACTCTGGAACATGATAAACGACCAATTCAGGAATGAATATATCCGCATCTTTTCTTTTCCGAACCCATAAACTTTCCTCAAGTGCGCAACTTGAGCCTGAGGACAAGGCTACTTCTAACCGGAAGAGACTGACATTCAGTATATTCAGGTCATTTTTACCGACGTCATATATTTACTAATTATTTTTTTTTCTAGTACCTGCGTTTACTTTTAATTCTTATTATATAGTAAAATCGCGTAAACTAAAAAATCAACAATTAACGTAAACGGACACCAAACGAACTAAAGTTTTCGTCAAGCGAGCAATATTTTTTTTATGAAAGTAATAATCAATTTTTTTATTTTTATTTTTATTGTTGCGGTTTTTAAACGTTTTACGTTTTCGCAAATGAAATACATTTAGGCATACCCGGAAGCACCAAAACTTTTCTACGCTTCAACAAATACCCACAATTATACCAAATACCTAAAAATCCACAAAATTTATCTTATCATCATCTACAAGCATAAACCGGAATTAGTGTTTACACAACTAGAAATATTACAAATCTCAACTTGGTCTTTTGTACATCACTTGCCATTAAACCTAGCCATACCTCTCATCATTTTTGACCAAAGACTTCCATGTTTTACTCATCTTGTCTCATGACTTATCTACATGTATTCTTTGACAAGTCATTCTAGAGTATTAAAGGGCTTTATAGTGAATACACACACACTTCTCACTTTCAAAGGTGTAAAACACCAAAATCTCTGCTCCACCCTCCTACTCTCGCTCACGACAACCACAAGCCAACACCAAAATACATACCAAAATTTTTTATTAAACAACATTTACATACATTCCTATAACATATCTAAGATGTCCTAAGAAGATTTGAAGCTTTTGGTTAGTCTTTAACAAGTGTTTCAGAAGAAAAATAGAAGATTTAGGGTTTAGGATTTCAAGATCTTGCGCAAGCCTTTGGGTTTATATTCTAAACAAGGGTTTAGATTGTGTTGGTTATCATATTACATCACCATAAGGTTACCTAAAACCCTTTATGTCTTTACATTTATCATTTTATGTGTATATAAGTTCTATGTAGTGAAATCACCATTAGGATGCTTTTAAACATGTAAAACATATTTTTGCTTGTGATTATAATTTTGTCACTTATTCATGTGTTATGTGGTTGATATATCATAGTACTAAGAACCGAAGTATGTTAAGTACATTTGTTAATAAGGGTTAGTTATGGACTTGTAACAAAAGTGGTTAAGCTAAAAAGTTATTAAAAACGCTTTTAAAACACAATTTGAGAAAAAACCATTTAAGGGGCTGTTTAGAATTCGAATAATTTACCACCTCTATTTTATTGTTTTTATTAGATACTACATGTCCCAAAGGGGATCGTGGGATGTAAAGAACTCGATAAAACGATTTTATAACGAAAAAGGGAACGACGATTTCAAGTTTTCGTTACAATCATATACTTTTATAAACTATTTTTTAAAATGGTTACTATTCACCACATAAACTTATACTTTTAAAAGCATCAATTAAATCGTTATAAAACTTTTAAATAGAAGGACATGTTCCGCGAAAGAATCACTAAAATCGAAGTAAAAAACGAATAAGATACGACATTTACGAGGTTTACGATAAAACTAAATCTATAAAAAAATAATATATATAATGTGTTTTCAAAGTGTTTGCACAAAGTGTATGTTATCCAGCTTACTGCATGAATATTATTGCTAAGTTAACTTATGCTGTGGAGAGGCCCTATCTTATATATGAACGTTAATTGCTATTGTAGTAAGCGAGAATGTTGTGGATAGATCTATCGGGACTAACAATCCTACCTTTCCTTTGGGTCACTAGTTTGATCAGGTGCATTTAAAATGAGCGGTGTTAGGTTGTTGGCATGCATCCTATTTCTGATTGGGCACAAATCTGTTAAGGCTTCTGGGGTCATGACACTTAGTGCAATAATAAAAACGTTTTGGACTCCTGAATGTGTTTCAGAGTCTACTTATATACTTCGATTTGTGGTGCCACCTTATTTACAGATAAACCTATGATTTCACTCAACTTTGTGTTGAACTTTTAGACGGTAATTTCAGTGGTCCTTAGGGTATGAAAGATCGGAGGGGAGCGTGCGGATATCAATGTAAGACGTGTATTATGTGTTTATCTATATTTAATGCAAACTTCTATCTTTTATAAAAAAACTTAAGTCATCTTTTGGTATTATGAAGCTTTTGTTTAATTAAATATGTACTTGAAATGTTTATGACTTTTAAAACATATGTGACCTAATGTATAAACTCTGATATTTTGCTATGGCATCAAATGAAATCTTATTTTAAAACGTCCATTTAAGGTCGTTTCCTATATCTTGATTGTTGTACTTTGACGTAGCACCCCATTGTTACCATTCCGCGGATTCGAAGGTTACTCCAACCAAACACGGGCGAATGACAAAGCCATATTCGTCCCTCCGCTTTATTGCTAACTGGTTTTATGCAAGATACTTAAAGATGGAGGTGAAGGTACCTGATTCCAGCTGTCTCAAAGATTCATAACCACATGCTCATACCCGTCCGACAAATATAAAGACATCATGAAAGTCCAAGTACATGTTTCAAGACTTCCGCTACTCTGATACCGTACGTCTTTCTTGAAGTGACGAAGTATTAAAGTCAAAGAATTTCAAAGAAGTTTCCGTCATTCTGATACCGAACGTCTTTCTTGAAGTAACGAAGTGTTAAAGTTAAAGAATATCAAGAAAGATGGTTACACTGGCTTTCAAATATCAAGAACAGTATGAGCATGTCGGTCCAGAAGTCACAAGATCACAAGATGGCGAAGTTTACAAGATGGCGAAAAGAGATTATGCTTGGTTGATGATCTCAAAAAGCTCAAGATCACATAGTTACATACAAGTCAATGGAACAAGCTCAAGCCTAAAGTCAATGATCACTACAACAATTCACAAGTTAATGATTGAAGTTAAAGACTACGAGCTCAAGACTAAAGTTAAAGCATAGTATGCTAGGTTTAAGTCTTTGTAAATTGGAGTGACCTCCCTTAGGGGGAGATTGTTAGAAACACGAAAAGTATCGGTCACTTCCAATAATAGTTAGTCAAAGCCCGTAGTTAGTCAAATGTAATGTTAGTAATCTAATAGGCCAAAAGGCCCATGGAAAGCCCACAAGCTAACTATGGCCGACCATATGGGTTGTATAAATATCATTTCCATGCCTTGGAGAGGGTGTTGGTTGTTCATTATTTCACACACATAATACAAATTTCATTTCATGTTTCTTTCGCTCTCTAAAATGTTCATCCAACCACTCTCTCTTTAAAACCACATCTCTTTCTCTCTTCATGTATGTTATTTGATTATAACTTAATCCATTCATCAACAAGATTATAACATTACTAAATCACTAGTTAACATTTAAAATCATTAGTTTAGTTTATGAAAAACATAACACAACATATGGGTGATGCAAGTTTTAAAGACTAGCAGGGTATCCGCGCGTTGCGGCGGTGGGTACCTTGTGACAATTAATCGGAGAAATAAAAAGAATTTGATCCCGGTGAGGCCCAGTTCACCCGTTTTTATCTGTTCCGACGGGCCATCTCTGGTTCGTCTTCGGACGGCTTTTATTGGCTAGTCGAACCGATGGTGACTCCGGTTCCCGGTTGAACCCGTTGGCCCGATTCGATTTTCAAAACTATATGCACTATCATTTTAGGGAGACATCATATGTGCGTTTTGTAGATATATACTTTTAGTTGTTGTATAATGTGAATATATGATTGTATTTTTAAATAATGAGGTGTATTAATCATGTGTTAATTATTTTTATTTTTAAATATTTATGTAGTGAGCTGTTTTAATAAGAGTATTAATTACTCACTCCGTCCCCACTTTTATTGTTTTTATTTGACTTTTTAAAGTCTTTCTTTTGCAACTTTGATATTTAATAATTTTGTTTGTGTTATATAATACTTGATGCAAAATATATAAATGAATTAGTTTTTTAAATATATTTTTATTGGTATAATTTTCATAAAGTATTATATAACACAAACAAAAATATTAAAGATCAAAGTTGAAAAAGATTGACTTCAAAAAGTCAAATGAGAACAATAAAAGTGAGACGGAGAAAGTATGTTTTAATTGTTAAATTTTAATTATGTTTGTATGTGTTGTACATTATGCATAAACATGTGTAAGTTGAATAATTAATATTATTAAAAATAGAAAGCTATTTTTACTTTATAGTTATGATAAGATAAAACGCAGACAATCACACCTTTATCTTTATCTGAATGTAAAAAAAATCTGCTTCCATAAATACCGATCACCCTACTACGAGACAATAATTATATTAACAAAACCTTATTTCCAAAAACACCCTCCAAAACCCCAACACACCAATGGCAAAACCGTAATTCCGAATAGTTCAGTGTCGGTTACTCCTTCATTTCTCTTTTTCCAAGCAAAAAGTGTTCACTTCACACTTGTAAATACACAAACAACAAAAGTTGATACCAGTACAATCACACACTCTAAAAAAACACACAATTTTTATAAAATTTATTCAAAATTAGTGTGTGCATTTGGTTAGTGCGAGTGTTGATTTTACGTATATGTGTGATTAGTTTTTATAATTATTTTAAAAAAAAGTTGTAAATAATGGAGATGTACGGACGTGATCATAATCAGCAAAGTGAATGGATACAACCTGGACCTGAAACTGGAATTCAAGGTAATGTAATGTTTATAAATTTCTGTTTTATTTTTATAAAATTCTGATTTTTAGGGTTTTGAATAGTGTACGGATGAAAATTTATGTTTATGTTTGGTTAATTCAGTGTAATGTGTTGATCAATATGTGTTTAATTTCTATAAAATTTTGATTAGTTGTTGGTTTTAGGGTTTTGAATAGTGTACGGATGATTTGTTGTGTGAAGTTTTGTTTAATTGTGTGAGAATTTGTTTATTTAAAAGCAATGTGTCGATGATTTGTGGTTTTGGTGGTTTAATTCTGAATATTTTTATGAGAAATGATTTATAGGCCTAATTTTGTACATAAATCTGCGGGACAATATTTTAAATTCTTTCTGAACTAGTTTGTAGAGAAGTGGGTCACAACCAACCAGGGGCTTAGCCAGAAATTTTTGCTCGAGGGGGCACATTTCGATAATTTTTAAAAACTACACTACAAATGGGTTCTTAGAAAATTTACACTACAAATTTTTTTTCTAGGGGGGCACGTGCCCCCTCCCTATCTCCGCCCATGCAGCCAACACAATGTTGCCACATAAGTTAGACATACATTTAGGTCTCACAATCATTTCTCCGTATTGATGAATTATGATTTTTATGATTTTGAATGTTTAATTGTTTGTGCGGCAATATTTTCATATACCTGTGAATATCTTTGGTGGGCAGACTCACATTCCACTTGGCCAAAGGCATTGGTTAACTGCCTGTGAATATGATGAATTGAAGGTAATTTGTTGATGATAATGTGTTTAATTGTTTACTTTTTTGCAAATTTTGATTGTTTACCGTTTTTAGGGCTTTAAGTAATGCACTGAGGAGTTGTCTTTGTATGTTTATTTATGTGTGAAATTGCGAATTGAAGGGAATGAGTTGATTATTTTGATGATTTGTTGTTTTGTATGTGAATGTGTGTAGAATCGATGAGGCGGTTAGGGTTGTTAGGGGGAAGAGGAGGAGGTGAGTATTATCCCGAGAGACCCGGAATGCCGGATTGCGCTTATTATATGAGAACTGGTACTTGTGGATATGGTAGTAAGTGCAGATATAATCATCCTCCTGATCGTACTACCTCGGTAAGCTGCTTATCGATTGCGCTTTGTATTTTGAGTTTATTATTGTGTGTTGTCACTTGTTAGTAAAGAGGCACAAAGCCCGGGCTGAAAAAGCCCGGCCTTCAAATGTTTAAAAAAGCCCAGGCCCAAATAAGCCTGGGCCATAGTCCAATGTTAGGCCTTATGTGAGATTAAAAATGTTGAATCACTTGTTACTTCATACATGAATGATGATTTACTAATCTACCCCTCATGAGATTAGTGGAAGGTATTTTTATACATTGTAGACATTATATTGACTATGATTTTGTAATGCTTAAACTTCATTGATTGTTAACAAATTGAAACAAATGAAAGTATTTTCTAATTGAAAATAAATATGTATGCACAGATACATAAAGTATGGATTTGCGTTTTCCTTTATAACATGGATTTACACCACGTAATCTATGTAAGTTAATAGATGTTTACACTAGAAAAAATGACACTAACACAAACAATACCCCCTCGCTAGTGGAGACTACCAACACTTTCGTGCTTGCTGATATTGTAGCACTGGTGATTGATAATTTGGTATGAATTTGGTAAGAGAGCAGGGAAATGAGAAACAGAGTAAAGTTGATTAATTTGCATTTATTATGAATCTAATTTAGGATCCTGAATGATTGAATTGGAGTTTTCGTAAACGGTAATAATTATCTGTTACGATATGGTGACATCACTAATTTTGAGGTCATTCTAAATTTGTGTTGTGATGCTCATTAGGCTGGAGGAGCTGCAAGAACCCCTGGAGGGGGAGGTTACCCCGAGCGACCAGGAGAGCCTCCTTGTCAGGTATTCTGTTTGATGTAATTTCTGCAAGTTTGTTCGTAACAAGCATGTATTTAAGTCAAGTTACATTCATTAAGTATATATGATTTTGTGAACTTTTTTGAATGATGGAGTGTTGTGTTTGTTTATTTGTGAATGTGCAGTATTATTTAAGAACCGGAACCTGTAAGTTTGGTGCATCCTGCAAGTTTAACCATCCAAGACATGCGGGTGGATCATTGAGTAACGTGCCACTAAATACTTATGGATATCCATTACGACCAGTAACTATTTTTGCTTCACCTTTTCTCATACAACTATATGTTTGTTCTTGTGCATCAATGTCAAAGCTGCCTACTTTTATGTATAAAAACAGGATGAAAAAGAATGCTCCTACTATTTGAAAACGGGGCAGTGCAAATTTGGTATAACTTGTAAATTCCATCATCCTCCACCGACTGGCGAATCCATGCCAGCGTCTGCACGTCCATTTTATTCAACAGTGCAGTCTCCCTCAGCTCCTTCGCCTGAACAATATGCTGGTCCATCGTCTGGCTATAGGGTTGCAAGGCCCCCATTAGTACCTGGTTCATACGCACCAGGTGCTTATGGTCCCATATTACTTTCCCCTGGCATGGTTCCTATGCCAAATTGGAGTCCTTACTCGGTAAAAAGAATACAATCGTTTTATACTTATTCTTTATTGTATGTGTAGTTCTTAAAGTGTCAATAGTTTATGAGATGCAGGGACGTGTAAGCCCGGTCCTGTCTCCGGGTGCTCAACCTTCCATGGCAGCAGCTTCTGTGTATGGAGTGAATACTTCAGCACCCGCTTTTGCAGCACAATATCGTCCTTTGACACCCTCTCCTGGCCCTATGGGTACTAGTCAAACTGAGAGAGTATTTCCAGAGAGACCTGGTCAACCGTAATGTCAATACTACATGAAAACAGGGGATTGTAAGTTCGGTGCATCTTGTAAGTTTCATCATCCACCAGATTGGGTAATACAACAGGATAACTGTATGCTCAGCCCTATGGGTCTTCCTCTGCGCCCGGTTAGCCTCTTTAATCAATTAATCTTTTCCTTGTTAATATGATGCATTCATGTGTGCTATGGCCTATGATAATGATTTCACTTAGTTGATAGAATTTAATGTTTAATCATGATGCGTTATGTCTACTGTTGAATTGGTTTTGCATCTACATAAATGGTATGAACTATATTTTTGGTGAATGAGTGAGTTGTAATGTGTTCACAAGTTGTCAAACGTTTCCTACAGACCATGACAATTGATTATTATCTTCAGGACAGTGACCTGAATTTGTGTGAGATGAATGCTTAGAATGTATAATCCTGCAAAGGACTGATGATTGAGTTTAGAATCATATCAATTGAAAGATAACACAGTTATAGAAGATAACGACGTACCTTTAGTTTGTCAAATTTATAACTTGGTAGATTTCTTAGGCATTCAAGATTGATAGATACAGAATGGTGTATGGTGAGGTGAAGTAACCATGCAGATAAGAGTTAACATTGTGGGCTTGTGCTAGACTAGAAACATTTTCGTTAATATAAACTTGCCGAATGTTGCAAGGTCATTAAACTAAGCACTGGGTCTTAGAATGCTCCAAAAAGCATTAAAAGGTCATACGTTTATAGTTGAAACTTGAGAAGAAACTGCTGGTTAATAGAGTAATAGTCTTTGACGTTTCTCAGTGTCATTGAAGCTGATAGCCCATAGTGGTGCATTCATTTGGATGAACGTGATTTTTATGATATCCCCCATGCCCACCAACTAAAATATGCCTATTCCATGCTTTTCGAGCTTATGACGTAAAGAAAAGGCATAATACATGGTAGAAAGTGCAAACTTAAGAGTGTTTTCTGACTTTTAATAGAGGACTCATCATGGAAATGCCTTTATTCTTATTAGAAGAAAACACGAATCAAGTAATATCTCCTTCATGAAATTTGCAACTGTTTCAATTATAGACGTCCCAATGAAATTGCCACCTTTTCCTACTTTTATTGCCGAAACTGGAATCACTAATTTCTTTCTTCTTTTAGCATCAAGCATATAGGTTGGTAGTCTTGGCCCATCTCGTAGGTGTTGTTGGTATAAATCCCTTTCACCCCTTGTCTTCACTATAAAAGATTTTTATATATGTCTTTATCTAGGGAAATAGTTGAATAGCTCTTAACTATTTTAGATGCTTGAAAAGTTGTCGGTATCATAAATATCAAGTGTTGCAAGATGCTTGCAATTAGATGGTGTTATGTGCCAATAGATCTACTCATGATAATTCATTTGTTGCTAACTTAGTGACATTTTAACCCATAAAACTCGCACAATAATTGTTTTATTCTCATTTGACCAGGGTGTGGAACCTTGCAATTTTTACATGCAAAATGGACACTGCAAGTTCGGGCGCACCTGCAAATTTGACCACCCAGTTCAAGGTGCAGTTAACTATGGTCCATCATCTGACATACCAATTGCTCCATATATGACCATGGCTCCTTCAGTTTCATTCTCAGAAAGGTCCAAAATGGACCCTCATTCAAGTAGTTCAGTCGGTATGATGTTTTCTCAGGCGCACTCGGGTTCCTCAGGGGAGAGTCAAAGTTCTCCTCAGACAAGGTAGCGGACGACATTGGTGATTTAGATTATTTGGGGTCCCACGTGCTGCTTATTTAAGCTGTTACATAGTAGTAACATATATATGTTAAGTGTGTTGTATGAATTATTATGTTAAGTTTGTCCATTATTATTTATTATAATTATATATATATATAATATTAGCAAATATTTATGCTGCCAGTCAGACTGTGTAACCTGATATTTATGACACTTTGGTTGCATTCAAACTGATGTTGGAAATAAAAGGATGAGACACATGGCTGCTACTAAAGTTAGAAGCCAATTGGAACTCACAAATCTTAGGCAATATGCATCATGCTAAAAATTTACATGTGTTTGTGTATTAAGTTGCATGTATAATCAAGTTGGTGGGGTCTTCCTTGACACTCATGTATACGTAAAAAAATTCACACATGAATTAACGCTTCTATACACATTGTCCCTATGCGCGAGTAATCATCTAGTTTACTTGTAACGTTGTTCGATTGATGTGTAAGCTAAGTTGTACATCTGAATTATTAATGTGCACAAGGATTTCATCTTTAAACTGCTTTTGTCTATTTACGTAAAACTATACTAAATCGTTTGCACCCTTTAAAAGCTTGTGCTCATCAAAATTGAACCTGGTGGCAGGGGCGGATCTAGCTTGAAGCACGGGTATGCACGTGCATACCCCGTGTAAAGTTTGAGCAGTGTAATTTTTTTTGTTTTTGTTCATGAGTAGAACAATATACACTAGAAATTTGTGAGTGCACACCCTTTGAAATGGATGAAATTTTTGAGTGCATACCCAATTTAACTCACCTTTGATGGAAGCAAAAAAATTGTCAAAAATATGTTCCTGGTAATTTTAAGCAAAGGCAGCAGCAGTTTTGAGGAAGAAAAAGAAAGAGGCGTGCACTAAAGACCTAGAGTAGGTTAGATATTTTCTATTTTTATCTGGGCCAATTGTGATATAATGTTTTGTTAGGGCCCAACCTATTCAAAAATACAACTTACATATATCACAGATTTTGTTTAGTTTCATTTGGTTGTCTTTACATTGAACTCTTTTGTTAAAAACAACTTAACAATTTTTATTTACAATCAATAATTAGGATTATTAATTATATTAATATGTTTAAATTGTTTCCAGTATTCCATATTTATTTTCTTATACGCAGTAAATTGGCATGTTAATCTATTTTTGCCTATACTAATTTTAAGACTTTATTAAATGTTGATTTTATATATTTGTTATAATCATAATCCCGGAAACCCGACCCGAACCAGCCAACCCCCCAAAAAAAACCCCGACCCGAACCAGCCAAACCCAACCCGAATAAACCAAAACCGAAAAACCGAATCTACTATTTTTCTTCAAAACATTGTGCATACCCTATTTTAAATGTCTAGATCCGCCACTGCGTGCAGGCCGAAAATAAGTGAACCGGCAACGAAGAAATTTTTTTGGACTATTTCTCGATTTGTGCTGCGTGTCATCCTTGCGCAGGGGCCATGCTAGTCTTCTCTGTATCATTCCAATTTTATCGGATGTACCCGAAGAGACGGTATTAGCCGAGTTTAAGCCCTATATAAATAAGTAATAAGTTTGTCTTCTCGTCGATGTGGGATAAACCACTTTTTGAGTGTATCTCATACTTGAACTCATTCACACTATTTGAATTCCTTTTCTAATCTATAATCAAAATTCTTTTTCCACCAATTATATTTATCTCTTGTGTTTCCGGATTTTTAGAATACATATGCTTTTGTTCCGTGGTACCATTGTATCGATATCTAAGTTGTCAATGGTTGAGTCGTGGCTTTTGGTTAAGAGCATTAGGAAAGCTGGATTATTAACGACCTTAGGGCCTGTTTGGTAAGAGCTTTTTTGAAGCTTTTTTAGACTATAAGCTTTTTGTTTAAAAAATAAAGCTTTATTCTTTCAAAAATCTCTGTTTGGGTACTAATAGCACAAAGCTTTTATTTATTAAACAGCTCCAAAAATAAAACGCTCATTTGAGGAGCGTCCTAAATTTTATGCAGCTTTTTGTAATTTATTTACTGTTGTACCCTTGACCAAGCCTAAGTACATAAATTATGGGTGAAATAAGTAGTCCATTAATGTCTACACACAAATTGTTTTGTTTATTAAGTTCACAAATGGTTTTGTTGATGGATTCGTAAATAAGCTAACTTATGACATTTGCGAAGCTAAGGTGAATGACCAGCAAAATGCCTAATGGCCCCATAATCTCTCCAGTAAAAATGTTGTGAAAACCAAATAAAAATATAAAATATTTCTTTATCACTGTGTAGATAGCTTCATAGATAGTTAAATTACAAACACTTACAAATTAATCGTCTCGTTAAAATGGTCTAACCTCCTAACTATCAAGAAGCAATGAATGCAATAATGTTTCTCAAAATAAGTGTCCAGTTTGACTTTTCAGAGTCAAATTGATTCAACTTTGACCCGAAATATTTATTTGTGTGTTATATAATACTTGATGAAA
>BQNB010077038.1:13230-28377 GCA_026074375.1 Tanacetum coccineum
TTTCATGTATCTAATCTGAAAAAGTGTCATGCCGACGAACCATTAGCCGTTCCGTTGGATGGACTTCATCTTGATGACAAGCTTCATTTTGTTGAGGAACCATTAGAAATAGTGGGCCGTGAAGTTAAACGGTTGAAGCGAAGCCGGATCCCATTAGTCAAGGTTCGATGGAACTCCAAGAGAGGTCCTGAGTTCACGTGGGAACGTGAAGACCAATTCAAGAAGAAATATCCACACCTCTTCACCAAGACCACACCGTCGTCAAGTGCTGCATCGTGAGCCTTGAGGACAAGGCTCGTTTAACGGGGGAAGTCTATAACACCCTGTGTTTTCAAGTCATTGACGACGTCGATAAATCCACAATGTACCTTTTTGTATTGTACGCGTTTGCTTTAAATCATAAATGTTAAGCTAAATCGCGTAAGCTAAAAATTAGCGTTCAATGTAAACGGGCATCAATCAATTAAGCGTTTACATCAATGAAGTATTAAATAATTATTTTGAGAATAATTATGGTCTTTGTTCATTTTATTTTTATCGGATACGTAAAGTGTATACGTTTCGCGATAAATTGCATTTAGGCATACCCGGAACCACCAAAACTTTTCTACGCTTCAACAAATACCCACATTTATACCCAATACATAAAAAGTTACAAAAATATATCATATATAACATATATATGCCGAAATTAGTGCAATCTATACAAGGTTATATAAGAAAAATCTTACAACTTGGTCAATGTACATCCATCTTGCATTTAAACCTAGCCATTCTTTGTTCCTTTGACCAACATCCTTCCTTAAGACCCTCCTCATGTTGTTGAACACTATTGCAATCTTTTTTGACCAAGGACTTGCTATATATGCATACATATTAGGTATAGGAACTCATACATGCATAACACTTAACTAGAAAATCAAACAAACTCTTCTTTTGGCTCTCTTTGAGCTCACGGCACAAACACCCCTCTATAATCAATCCATACAAAATTTTATTCAACCTATACCCTTCTATACACATCCATTACACACGGACAAATGTCGTGTTTGTGTTTCAGTTGTTAGGAGGGTGTTTGGCTAAACTCATGCGTCTGGCTCATGCTTATCTTACATAAGAAGCTTATGGCTTATATATTATAAGCTCATAAGAGTGTTTGAATCAGCTTATGATCAATAAGGTGATAAACTTAAGCATTTGTTTTATGTTATGTCAATAAATTAAATGATATAAAAGGACTTGAGTTAAGAAAACATAAAAATATGAACTTTATATGAAGTATAATTTGAGGTAAAATGAGAATTTGTATTAGAACATTCATTATTTAAAATAAGCTTAACCAAACACTTGATTTGAGCTTATATAAGTTATATATAATAAGATAATGCACCTATCATATGAGCTTAGTTAAACACCCTCTTAAACAAAAGAAACAATAAATAATCTTTGCTGTGGGATTTTGAGAAAGAATGATCAGGTTAAAATGTGTGGTGGCTGAGTTTTATTGGATAGATATATTAGGGTTGCTAGGTTAAAATATTACTGTACTAAGTAAAGTAGTTCATATATTTATTAGGGTTGCTAGTGGGCCGGTTATAAGTTTTTTGTTGTTGGGCCTTATTAAAGAGACTAGTATCATTGGTTCATTTATCTTAGGTTGTGTTTGTGTTAATTGGATTAAACAAGGTTTGCGAACCCGCGCTTCACGGTGGTGTGTTTGCTTATTGTGTCGTTTTACGATTATTTAATACTACCTCCGTCTCATAATAAGTGTTCACTTGAAATTTTCAAAGTCTTTGTTATTGAACTTTGACCATAAATATTTGTATTTGTGTTTATATAATACTTAATAAAAGTTATATGAATAGATTTGGTTTTTAAATGAATTTTCAATGTTATAATTTTCATCAAGTATTATATAACATAAATAAAAATATTTATGGTCAAAGTTAGATAAAAAAGACTAAAAAAAGTCCAAGTGGACACTTATTATGAGACGGAGGGAGTACTTATTGTGACTCAATGAATAACGACTTGCTATGTATATACGTGAAAAATAGCTAAGACGGACTTAGTCAATCTTTAACGGACCAAATAAAATTATTTTAAAGCCCATTTAAAAAAAACCCAAGCCCAGGCGTGAGCCCAGTTGCCTGCTAAATGTAATGTATAATAAATTTTCGGAGTTGTTTGTTTTAGCTACCGAACTATTTTTCGTAACACGGAGAAAGACAAAGTGTTAACCGTAGCGTGAGTCAAAAACGTATTTGAATTTAAAAATTTTGAATTTTTTTTTTCAAATATTTGTCTTTAAAGACTTATTTGAGCTACAATTTTACATGATGACGAGAAATGAAAAAGAGTGTAGAATGGAAGACAAAGTAAGAAAGAGTTTTAATGTTTTTTTTATATAAATATTATAAAAAAAATATATATTTATGTGAGTTCGGTTTTTGGTTTAGTTCGGTTTTATTTTGCTAAAATATATGTAAACGGAGAACCGAATATCTAATTCACAAAAGTCTTGCACACTAAGTTACAAATACTTTTCTCTATCTTTTTTTATATTCTCAAAACCAACTAGAATGGGAAACAAATATAAAAGATATAGAATGGGCAAGAAGAAATCATCCATTTCCCATGGTCCAGAAATGGACGAATGCAACGATACATCAGCCAGCATTTCGGTCCTGCCAGAGGGCTGCATATCAGACATACTATCACTTACTTCACCTCGTGACGCCTCTCGAGCTGCTGCTATTTCTAAAACCTTTAACACAGCAGCAGATTCTGACGTTGTTTGGGAGCAGTTTCTCCCACCAGATTATCGTCAAGTCATTGCCAAGGCGGTTGTCTTCGAAAGTAAAAAGGAATTGTACATGTACTTGTCTCAGTCGCATGTACTTCTTGATCGTGCCACTTTGGTTAGTTATTTATCATGTTACCTTAATTATTTCTTGTTTTGATGTTCAATGTGTTGTTAGCTCTTTATGTGTTGATTGATTGTATCAAGTGAAGTATAGAGGTTTTGTAAAAATTCAACTATAAAAATGTAAAAAAAGATTGTTGATGGTAGGAAAACTAGAAGATCGGTAGGGTAGGGCTTTACCTGGTTTGAGTCATTGTGGCGGTGGGTTTAAACCTCGTAGGTTAGTCAGACAGAAACCATGGTTAAAAAAAAGACTTATATGTACTTGTCTCAGTCGCATGTACTTCTTGATCGTGCCACTTTGGTTAGTTATTTATCATCCCGCTAAAGAGAAGTCCTTGCAGGGAATCACTCGAGTCAAGACTTCGGTGCCCTTGAATGAATTTTGTGATATTGTTCTTGATACATACCTTTTGTGACTCTTGAAGATTATTAAGGATGATAAAGTATGAAAATTTTCTAACCTGGGCCAAATGGTTTTCGGTGTTAACGAAATTAGGAAATCAGCAAACCAATAAAAAAACAAGAAATCAACTCGAGAATGTGGCAGAACAGAATTATATGGTTAAACAGAAATGAATTTTATAACTTTTCGACGATTTGGTAGGTAGAAGCCCCTTTGTATTTTTGATGCGCATTTTGATATGCGTAGCTTCAAACACCTTAATTATTGACTTGAAGAACAATAATATTAAGATTTAACTGTTAAGCAACTAACTATTCTGCTAATATACGATATGATCTTATATTATATCATGAACAGGGCCTCAAGCTAGATAAGGATAGTGGCAAAAAATGCTATATGTTGGGGGCAAAGGACCTATCAATTGCCTGGCATGATGACACTCGTTACTGGCAAAGGGGTCATGTGCCCGAATCAAGGTGTCTCTCTTTTTCTCTGTTCGAGAATGTTAGCTATTCGTCTAGAATGATCTAAGCAAAGATTATCTACATATATTGCCATTGCTTTAGGTTTGCCGAGGTGGCAATACTAAGAGAGGTATGGTGGCTTGACATCTGCGGCATAATACCAAGTGTGATGCTATCACCAAAGAGTACCTATATAGCATATCTTGTGTTTCGAATTACTAGAAATTCAATGGGACTTGCTGTGCCTGCAAAAACAACTGTCAGTTTTGGTGGGATAAGAAACGAGATCTCTAACGTTTATCTTAAACAACCACGGGCATGGGCACATGAAGAGGCACCAACACATGCAGCTCCTACTACGAGAAAGGACGGTTGGATGGAGATCGAGTTGGGTGAATTCTACCACGACGATGGAGATGAAGGTGATGTTGAGATGAAGTTTCAGGAGCATAGAACCTGGAAAAGAGGTCTTATTGTGGAGGGAATTGAGCTTCGGCCTAAATAGTCCTTTTAAATAAATTGTTTTGGATAAAACTGAGACTTACATACAATACTGGTTTGTACAATATGAAATCATGTTCTGTTTGGTGTGGTCTATATTTTCCATGAAAAGAACTTCAAATAAGCCTTTGTGACACAGAAAATTAGACATCCATTTTTTCGATTAGTAAGGTGTGTATTCAGAGTATGATTAATCATCAAAGACATCATTCACCGGTTAAAAATGACTCGATAAGTGTTTCTTGGTCAAAAATCAAACCGCTGATCAAGTGGTCAAAACTCAAAAGGCTTTTAGACAGCTTATTTTGAAGTCAAAAGAGAAAAGAAACAACAAGAACAAAAGCTTAACAAGATCTCAGGGGCTGTTCTTGTGGTTTTAGTGCTTCGGCTCAAAAGATCAAACACGGGCTGTGACTTTTCCTATGAACGTCCAAAAATGTTCCAGATATTGAGCACAAATTATCCCTTTGCCGGCTTTGACATGACCCCGACCGCTGTACATAATGAGGAATGAGAACTGGCTCGTGATTCGAGATGTAATGCAGGAGTCGCCCATACATGGAATTCTAAATTTGTCCCAATAGAGTTTTCACAAAATATATGAATTCATAAATATAAAAAGAATGTTTATGTACAAGTATTCCAGTAAATGCATATGGACTATTTGTACTAAACTATTGCTCCCGCAAACGTCTGCCCGTACCCATCGATCACTTGACATCGTCGTTTTCCAACATCCACAACACCTGAGACATCCGAGGTCTCAACTGTGGGTCTCGGCGGATACACAACGAGGCACAATGGGACATGCACCGAACCTCAGCCTCTGAGTAACTATCTTTTAACCGTGGGTCAATCAACTCAGCAATGGCAGTCTCTTCGAGCAATGGCCGTGCCTGTCAGTTAACAAAACATAACAATTAACATTCCAGCCATACGCCAATACAAAATTTAAGAAAACATAAAACCGAGATAGTTAAAACTCGTACCCATTCTGTCAGATATTGTTGGCCCTTCGGCCTGTTTATATCAACAGCTTTTCGTCCAGTAATGAGCTCAACCAGCACCACACCAAACGAATACACATCTGCCTTTTCAGTAATTTCACCGGTTTGAGCATATTCCGGAGCCAAGTACCTGCACAAACCGAAACATGTTAGTTTTTCATTTGTTTCTGATAACTATTGTAGCGTGTGTATTTAAAGACCCTCATGTAAATTTACCCAAACGTGCCAATTATTCTCGTCTCTACACCAGTTTCACCGTCTGGTTGCCATCTCGCCAGCCCAAAATCTCCAACCTGTATCCAGAACGAGATCTCTTTCAGGGTTGAGTTCAAAAGTCAAATTGGACATCTTTTTTTAGGAACAAAGTTAAGTTGATACATACCAAAGCCTCGAAATCATGAGTTAAGAGGATGTTATTTGGACGCATATCTCGATGAACAATACAACCTACTCTACATTCTTCATGAAGGTATCTTAGCCCTCGAGCAGCACCAGTCGCAATCTTTTGTCTCGCTGACCATTCCAATGGCCCATGATCATACCCTGCATATCGATTTTACATACCAAAGTTAAGTTGATACATACCAAAGCCTCGAAATCATGATTTAAGAGGATGTTATTTGGACGCATATCTCGATGAACAATACAACCTACTCTACATTCTTCATGAAGGTATCTTAGCCCTCGAGCAGCACCAGTCGCAATCTTTTGTCTCGCTGACCATTCCAATGGCCCATGATCATACCCTGCATATCGATTTTACACCTTCCATTCGTTAACCACTGATCAACAACTTCAGACAATCTATAAGTGGCGATTTCGACCAATTTGCTTATAAATGGAACTATTAGGATCATGTTTGGTCAAACAGGTTAAAATCAGCTAAGGAGAACACAGGTCAAAAAAAACTTTTTTGAGCCGCTAGATGACCCTTTAATTTTTAGAATATTGAAAAGAAACAGATAGATTTGTACCGTAAAGGTGTGTATCTAAGGATCGGTTGCAAATATATTCATAAACAAGCATCCGTCGACCATCCTCCACACAAAATCCAATCAGCATCACAACGTTACGATGCTGTGCACAGCTTAATACCTCAACTTCCGAAAAGAACTCGTTATCACCTTGCGAACTAGCAATCTTATGCTGTTTAACAGCAACCATTCGTCCATCTTTCAGAACCCCTCGATGTACCGACCCAAACCCACCTTCTGCCAAGAAATTATCTTTAGAAAAACCGTCTGTAGCCTCTTCAAGCTCAATGAAACTGAACCATTTTGGGGGTGTCCCGAACACCGGTGCTTTGTGCTGACAGACTGTACAAAGTGGAGGTGATTTAGGTGGTATGTGTCTCGTTAACGAAATCATCTCCTTCACGTTCTTGGGTGACTTTTCAAGTCTGTGGTCAAGCTCGGTAAATTTTACACGTAATGCGTCCGTAATTGGATTCATCGACACTTTTTCATTTACAAGTTTTGAACCTTTCGGGAATTCATCTGATGAAGTAAGAACATCAGCCCTCCACGGTGAACATAAACTTGTTGATGGTGACGAACTTATGTTGTCACTATCGGAATCCGAATCTGTATCGATAAACACGTCTTTTTTTATGTTATCCCAGTCATGATCCACTACTAAAAAGGGCGAGAAGCCAAGATCAGAACTTGATAATGAAGAACTTTTATGCTCGGTCGTAGTGGTGAAGGATGAGTGTTCGGGACTGCTTACGGGTGTCACGTTTGGGACTCTGGTTCTGTCCCAAACATTCTCACCAAAACAATCTGTTTGTGTTTCTAAACATGAAGTTGAATTTTCTTGTTCTTTTGTTGGTGATCCGATCAAATTTAAGCGAAGTACTTTTGGGCAAGCCTTTTTCATCACAACGACGTTGCATTCTAGCTCATCCATGCATATTTTCGCCTCTTTTTTCAAGTTCCTGTCACCAGAAAACATGAAAGCATCTGGTTAATTTTTATAATCATATTGCATCTTAAGCAGTATATATCATCTTAAACGAACAAACATAGTTTTGAAGTTCTCCTAAATTTTATAATATTTTTATTTGTTTTCCGTTCCTATAATGTAAATCGCATGAAATTCGCGGTTTGTTTCACTTAACACACCCCTTTTATCACCGATGGGCCATATGTGTCGAGCTAAAAGACTTAACATGGTAAAAATTGCATGCGGGTCAGCTTGGCACGTTTCAAGTTTCAACCCACACTAAAAAGTTAAATGCCTTTTACCCGAATATGTTTAGACTCATTACCCAACCCGTATTCATTTGCCACCTCTAAATGGGTACTTACTTATCCAAAACAACCCATTGGGTTCGTGTTTTCTTTGCTTCTGCAGCCACCGCTCCACACGTGTTGCCAGAAATGACCTTGATCTTCATCTTTATCTATGAGTAATCATCAAACAAGAAAAATCATTATACAAACATAAATAAATTTACATAATATGTAACAAAACTAAAGAGCGACAGGACTCACCTTGTCTGAATCATATAGATTATGGAGTTGAAGCATCATTTGAGAACACGATTCGGTGATATCTTCCTTCTGATCCCTTACATCACCGGAAAGAGATTTCCATTTTCCCGTTGTGCAATCGTTATTGAACTTTGAAAAATTCCATAACCTATGACCTAAAATAAGTCTACATTAGCATTTTTGCTAAATGTATTTTGTTCCAGGGAAACACCCACATTTTACTATTTTGGTTTAAGAATCCTATATTAAGATCCGAGTTTATATCCAGAAACACGAAACTTAACCACAATTGTAATAACCCTGTGATTCGCTTACAAAAAGACGCATTTAAGAATCAGAACACTAGATAACTTTGATCAAGTATAAACAAAAATTTGCTAGCAAAAGTGAAGACCAAGTTGTATATGGACATGAAGCATCATGAACTCATATATTTGGAGACTCATAAACCCTAAAAAGTCACAATCAAAAGTCAAACTTATGAACCTAAAAATGGAACAAAAATAACACAAACTCATATAGCTGTCAAAAGACTGATCACAAAAGGTCAAAATTAAAAGTCAAACTTGCAGTTTTGCAATATTAATGAAGTGGTGTTTCTTTCAGCTTATATAGTGAGCTTATGGCTTATGAGGTTTTCAGCTTAAGTTTCATAAGCTCATTTTTTGAAGCTTATTTTGAAACTTTTCGGCTTAAATAAGTAATAATAAGCTTATATATAAGCCGGAAAATTTCAAAATAAGCCACAAAAAATGAGCTTATGAAACTTAAGGCGAAAAACACATACGTCATAAGCCCGCTATATAAGCCGAAACAAACACCCCTGAGTATCCATGAACCTTAACTTAAAACAAAAACATAAAAGGATTAAAATGGATTACTTGGAGTATGAGCAGGAATGATGACCAACAGCTTAGCACAATCACCAGGCTGAACAACATGTGTCAAAGCCCAAATCAAAGCATTTTTCGAAATATCTCTTGATGCTTGGACAGCAATAAGCACAACTCTATGATCTCCACTATGATCTTTAACTGAACCACTCTTTTGCCTCTTCATCATTTTCCAATAAACCAAAACACAAACTTTTTTACCAAAACAAGATGGAAAAAAACACACACTTCACTTTTCACTATGTGTGCCTAAAAACAGCAAAAATTTCCCAAAATGAGCAGAAAAATGTGTGCCCAAAAACAGCAAGATTTACCAAAATAAAAACAACCCAGTTTTCCAAATTCACTATTTCTTCAAATCATCAAACACCCACAAAAAATTATCCATTTTTTCATAATTTTCCAAAAATATCAAGAAACACTAAAATCAAGAAACCCAATTCCCAAAACTCAATATTTGTTGAAACTAACAAACACCCAAAAAAAAGTCCACTTTTTTAATAAATAAAATACAAAAAAGTGAAACTTTTCAACTTTTTAGCAAAATCAGAGCCCAAAAAGGTTCACTTTTTGGTCAAGATTTCATAAGAAATGCATGAGGAAACTATATAAAGATTATTTTATAAAAACAAAGAAAGCCTGCAAAAGCAATCTGATCACATTATTTGGCCTATATTAATTTTTATAAAACAACAAAAATGAAATGCCAAACGGTAAAAAAATGAAAGAAAACAAAAGAGTTGAAGAGACAAGAGTGGGTCCCACTGTCTGAATATGTTACTAGAATTATTTTAGTCAATGATTTATGGAATTGGAAGGCTTTGTTGTTTCTTTACTCTATTTAATGAGCTTCATTCCCTAGAATATTATTATGATGATGAGCCAAGGAGGTTGGTCTAAATCTTGGACACTAGTATGAAAAAGATTTCAATGTGTTGAATTTTATGTGCCTAGATGCTAGCTATAAACTGCATTATTGTTGTTACTAAAAACAAGACACAACTTGATCTAAACATGATTTACGAGACTGTGTATAACGGGAGGTCGATATATCGGCCGGTCTTCTTCCCGACGCGTCGCACTCCTACACCCTCTCAAAAGCGACGCGTCTTTCAAGGACAAAAATTACAAGTCAACTCGTTTTTTGATCGAATTGTGCTGTAGGCTTGTGTGTTTGGTAGTTTTATTAAATAACTTTTGTGGGGTAATTTTGATGGTGTTTTCGATCTCTTTTTTACACTATGTTGGTCATGAAGTTGTCCTAAAGAGAGAAATCTGATTTGGCATTGGGGTTGGGGCCTTATGAGGGTTACCACTACACACATGCGGGCGTAATAAGGAGGTGAAGACTTAGTCTTCCTAATGAGGAGGACGCGTCCTCCTCATTACGGCTCGATCGAATGACGCGTCTTCCACTATATAAAATAAGGACTGGTTTTAGAGATGATGGAGTCGTGAAAGACTGTTTTGTGGGCCCAAGTTAAATTGGAGTGAGTTTTATTTTATTTATGTGGGATATATTTGAGTGGTGAAGTTGGTTGTCTTTTTACACTAAGTTGGTGATGAAGTTAGTTATAAAAAAAGAAAGTGATGTGCCACTGAGGTGATGCCGTAACGGAGATAAATGCGGTATTAATGTCTCCTTATTATACCCAACTTAAAAAGTTTATATGGATGGAAAAACTTAATTTAGTGTATTTATTAATGATGACTCACCTTTTTTTAGAACGGCAATTTTAACTATCTCATAATATTTAAATCACAAATTATCTTACGTGTTCTAAGCAGAACTTGAACCTACAACCGTTTGGTTGTGGAGCTTCACACACAACATAGAATACTAAAGAATGATTGGTTTTTAACATGTACTATATCTTAGTTGTTAGTACAAAAAATGTTATGGGTTGGAAGGATAGATCTGGTGTGTTTATTGGACTGGGCCAATGATGAAATTTTGAACTAAATCAAGTAATGAGATGATTTCCTGCACAATTAAAGGCAAACCGTTAGCCTTATCGTGAGGACGGACCCCACGATTGGACTCCGGCGTAAGAGTAAGTAAACATGTTTGTCAAAGAATGTCAGAGTATGTGTGTGTGAAATGTGGTCAGAAAATCATACCTTGTGGGGTGTCAGAGTATCCCTTTTTATAGGTGAGCCCAATATTAGATTTTCCTAATATTTCGCTTGTTTCTGTTAGTGGGCCGAAGTAGGGCCCTCGTCAGGCGAGGATCCGCTTATAATCGTGATTTGCGGACTAGGGCTTGCCTAGCGGACTTCCGCTGACTTGCGAAAGTGTCCTCCAGAAGCCTTTCGTCCGTCTTGATGCCTCTGGACCGTCGCCATTTTGGCCTGGGCTTAGTTCCGGTCCATTGCGTCTTTTAATTGTAATATTAGGCTTGGGCCCATGTATGGTGTATGTAGTCTAGGCCCAAATGCCTGCTCTACGTGTTATACGTCATCAAGTCCCTCCCAGTCTAGTATGTCTACTGCGTGCGACATTATAGTGTGCGGTAGATAATACTAGACTCAGGTTCTGGTATTTTTCGTACCCTTGCGCCCTCCGTGACTACTTTGTTTTCTTTGTGACGTTTCCGTTATCACCTGTTTAGGTTGAGACGTGGGTGACGTGGCCTCTTCGTGGCCTTTCATCTTCTGACTGATTTGATAGTTTAGTCTACTTACCCAACTGCCATCACTATCTTTACTTTTGATCTACCGTTGACCTCGGAGGTCATGGCCACGTGTAAGCATCCAGGAGTACTTTGCATTTACTATACCGATAGTATAAATAATCAATTTGTTTTTCACTGTGTCTCTTCTACTTCTTCCACTGTTTTCGCCATTGTTAAAAAAATTTGAGCTTTTTAATTTAATTATCTGCACTTCATCGCTTTTCGAAGAACTTTTGCAGGTTAAGTTTTTAAACCTCTTTCTTCTATCATGAGTGCTATTACGGACGTTAAGTGTGTTCTTTCTCAGAAAGCATTTGATGATTTTTGTGAAAAATTTCATATTCCTGAAGAAGTACACCCTGTTCTGCCCAATCAGGGTGATACAATGCATGAGAGACCTGCTGGAAAGATTGGTTATACACTAAGTTTTTTGACTTTGCCACTTTAGGCTGCCTTTGTCTACCTTTCTTGTTAATATACTTAGGCACTTCCGCATCAACATATCCCAACTATCTGTTATTGGGGCGGCCAAGGTTTCTTATTTTGAAATCTTGTGTCGTGTTTATGGGATTACACCAACTGTTGGGTTATTCCGTTGCTTCTATGTAAATTCTAAAAAGAATGGATGGATGTCGTTCAGTAAGCGCTCTGATAAATCTCTCGTATGTTATACGAAACCTCTTAACTCTCTCAAAAATTAGAACGATTATTTTTTCTGGGTTGATGACTTTGCTTGCCCTGTTCTTTTTCCGTGGTATACTGCCAAAAAACGTGACTAGGGATCCCGCTCCGGCAGCGGCTGATTTTAATGCACATGATTATACTACTCTTGTCGCGCATCCCTCTCCGTTCTGGAAGTTTCCATAAGAATTCATGTGTTTGGTTGGACTGAGCCGCCATTACACTTTGGATGAGGAAACTTATCCCCGGTTTTTGGATAAGGATGGAGAGGGTGAGTGTCTTCTATTATATATATGTTGTGTGTCTCACAGCTTGTTGTTTCATTTCTAACTGTGCTTCTTTTTCTTTCGTTTTGCTGACATGGATATCTTTGCTTTCCTTCACACTCTGGATCCCACCAAAGTGAAAGTTGTTGAGCGGGAACGAATTGAAGATGAGCCACGGTTGCTGTAGACTACTATTGGTCGCATTGTCCTTCTACTTCCGGTTGCGCCTGATCGTGCTGAAAGCGAGCTGAAAGCAAGTGTTGACAAGCTGTTTGATGAGGGTGGTTGTGGTAATCAAGAGGGACAAAGAGATTTCGCGGGTGTTAGAGAAGGGGCTAACATTCAGCCAGTTACCGAGGCTACTGATACTGTTGTTGAAGATGTGGCTCCTTTGCAGCTAAGACGTCAGAGGAAAAGGAAAACCATAGTTGTGGATGTAGGTAAGGCTTCACATCCTCCTAAAAAGTTAAGGGAGGATCACGGGACCCCGAGTGGGGTTTTCATAGGTGGCAAGTCTAGGTCTGCGGTTCAGTGGTTGCTTGTTGGGGCTGTGTTGAATGCTGAGGTCAGAGGTGAGCCTATTCCTACTTTGCCTTTTGTGACATCTTCTATATTCGCCACGCCGGGGTATGAGGGCGGGGATCATACTGACTCCGTGTCTGAGCCTAACTTTCAAACTATTGGAGCTTCTTAAATGTTTGTTATTTCTTTAGACTCCTCTCACCATTTCAGTACTAATGTTGCGGAGGCTGAGGTTGATTCTCTTATCAAGTCTTCCGCTCCAGTAATGACGACTGTTACCATTGTTACTCCAACGGTTGATACTGCTGCAGCTGCTAAAGAGAAACCCGTTGAACCTTCATTGTTTGGTGCTGCGTCTTCGTCAGCTGGCGGAACTAATCCTACCCCGGGCGGTTTTTCTGATCTTACTAGTAGCGACTTTATTGTTGGTGGTATCGGCACCGTTATTAGCCCTGATACTAATCTTCAGAAAGTGTACGTGCCCCAATGGGGTGTAACTAATGGGTCCCGTCTTGAAGACGGCCACGTTTGTCGCGAAATGGTGGATGAGTTTGCTCCTCCTAAGTTTTTCGCGTCTATTCGTGGGATGGAACATGACTAGCTTTTTACCGAGTTTAACGTCGGGGCTGCTTGCCAAATGTCTTTTAAGTGCCGAGGTGAGAATGCATGCTGAGTATAATATCAGGGAGAAGAGGAGATTGAAGTCTGTTGCTGAAGAGCGGGCTGAGCTATTGAAGGTTAGGGAAAAGGAGGTTGAGGATCTCAAGGAACAGTTATTGTTGAAGGAAGCAGAAGCCGTGGAGGCTATCCGCCTCCGTGCCAAAGCTTCTAAGTTTGAAGCTGTTGAGAAATCCCTTCAGGATGAAGTGAAAGCTTTGAAGGAACGTAACGCTTCCCTTAAAAAGGAGTGGGATGCCCTGGATGTGAAGGTTACAGGACTTGAAGCTTCAGCTATGGGCAAGGATCGTGAGCTTACTGATTTGAATGTCCAGCTTGCTTCCGTTAAATCTCACAATGACAGCGTTGTTGATGAGGTACGTACTTTTATATTTAGGCATTTTCTCCTCTTTTTTATATATCTTCTTATATGTGTGCTTCCGCATGATTGTTGGTGCATGAGCTGGAGGTTTCTTCTTCCGGACTCCAAGAGAAGCTTTCTAATTATAAGAATTTGACAGAGCGGCTCGAGGAATTTCAGGATGCTCAGCTGAAGATTGTTAATGATAAGTTTGATAAGTTGTATGCTGATTTTGTGGAGATTGACCTTCATTTGGAGGAGAAATTCTATCTACATCTTTTGACTATCATTTCCGGCTGTAGGTGTCTTCTTACCCACGACATAAAACTTGCTATCATTAAGTGCCTGAACTGGCATGAATATCTTTCTGCTCTCGGAGCGGCCATTGGTAAGGCCATTGAGAAAGGTATGCAAGATGGATTAGCTGGTTGGATTACGCATGGAAAAGAAGGCAGGGAGTTGACAGATGTTGCTGCTTATAATCCTTCTGCGGAAGTTGATTATGTTTCCGCTTTGCAACAACTCCAAGATGTGAACTTTTCTTTGCTTGCAGACTTAAAGTCTAATAAGGATGCTAGTGTTGAAACGGTGATGAACATTCTTTGACTGGAAGATCCTCTTGCTGAAAAGCTTCGGTTAAGTAAGCTGCAACCCCATGTTGACCAACTGATGGTCCCTATTCATCGCTCTCCGTATCAATTTGTTCTCGGTGCTCTTGCTTTGTCACTTTCCTTAGATGTTTCTAGTTCCTGAGTCTGGAAGATTAAGGAAAATATTACCAATCATAGATCAGCTCTCCGTGATGTCTTTGTTTCTTTGGCTGAGCCCTTGTCCGTTACGGCTTTAACGGGCATGGAAGGCACTTCTAATGTCATTCACGCTACTGCTGAAACCACCACGACCATGTCTATTACTTTTGCTTCTGCTAGCACAATTGCTCCTATCTCTGTTTATGATTATGAAGTTGTGGCCACGGATAACCAGGCAAATGCTGATGGGAATGCGGAGCCGTTTCTAAATGTTGATGATGCGGAATTGAACATCCCGCGTTGACTTACTTACAGTTTTATCTAAGATGTTTTGCTTTGGTCGTATGTGACCTCTTTGTATGTGAACAATTTTCTAACTGTTTTTATCCGTTAGATACTGCGGTCGCTTGTGACCTTTTTGTTGCGGTAAAATATACTTATATGATTTTGAATGTTGGAAGCTGGTATGTGCTTAATTACACATACCATTTTCCATTAAAAACGGACTTAAAAGACTAAAAAACGTACCAAAGATACATTG